>WEKX01013169.1:3502-23096 GCA_013390025.1 Pitta sordida
CCAGAGAAGGGTGACAAGGATGATGAAAGGACTGGAGGACAAGCCCTGTAGGGAGCAGCTACGGGAACTGGGGTTGTTCAGCCTGGAGAAGAGGAGGCTCAGAGGTGACCTCATTGCTGTTTACAACTACCTGAGGGAAGGTTGCCACCAGGTGGTTGTGGATCTCTTCTTTCAGGCTGACGACACCAGAACGAGAGGACATGGCCTTAAGCTACGCCAAGGGAGGTTTAGACTGGATGTTAGGAAGCGGTTTTTCACAGAGAGAGTGATCGCTCATTGGAATGGTCTGCCCAGGGAGGTGGTGGAGTCGCCATCCCTGGGGGTGTTTAAGAGAAGACTCGATGAGGAGCTCAGTGACATGGTCTAGTAGGTGGGGAGTTGGACTGGATGATCCTGAGGGTCCCTTCCAACTTGGGATAACCTGTGAACCTTTGCTTTATATTTAACTATTGTGACAGCCATCTATATAATGAAGAAATTACCCACAAAAAACTTCACAAAAATTATTTCTTTACATTATGCAATTATGTTAGCTCCCGAGCCTATGAAAAAGTAAAATACATATTAGTACTTGACTAATAAATTCATGAGTGATCTCACTGTGAACTTAAGTGAACATACTCTCTTTATAAGGTTTAGTTGCTTGAGGTTTTTAGATAATCTGCACCTGCAAGAATATCTTCTGCTTATGTAGTTGATTTATTAGCCCAAGCTTCAAGTTTTCCTTTTTCCTTTTTTAATTGTTGTCATTTCTGTGCAGGTTTCACTTTGGCTATCATATCCCACCTCTTCTGCACCAGGTGTGCCATGTTTGCTGCTAAACTTCTCACTCACATGATGGTTGCATGTTTGGGTACTCAGGTAAGGAAAAATGCTTAAGTCTCAAAATGTAAAGCTAGTACCTATTTACTTTCCTTTTCCTCATTTTCATGTCTAGATGTAGACAGACCTCCTGCAGTGTAAATGTTTTTGCAAAATGTAAACTTTCAATATATGATACTTACAATTAATCCAATATTCATATCCTGTGTTGGGAGTTCAGTTGCAATTGCACATTGTCTGAGAATATTTAGTGAAAACTGATGGATGATAGAGAAATGTGAGAAGATAGTCCTGTGTGGAATACTCTGCTCATTCTAGCTGCTGAAGAATTTTGAAAGCCAGAAAGTTAACTTCAGTTTGGACCCACGGACTTTTCTGTCTGTGAGCTGCTTTTTGTTAAAATACACTGCATTTTTTTAGCTTTTGTATGAAATTCTGTTATGTGCAGGATAATTCTTGACAATTCAACATGGTGTGCAAATGTAATAATTTAATTAATTACAGAGCTGCTACTATTTAGAATGGTTCTAAATCACAGAATCACAGAATCACAGAAAATTATGAGTTGGAAGGGACCCACAAGGATCATCTAGTCCAACTCACCATCTAATACCCATACAGCGACCGAGGGCACAACCCAGAGCGTAATACCAACCTAGATGCTTCACAGTCTAGCAGGCCACTCCGAGACGGAAGTGGCCCAGGGTCATCCAGCCCTACACCCCCTAGTTAGACCATGTCACTAAGCTCCTCATCCAGTCTTCTCTTGAACACTTCCAGGGATGGCGACTCCACCACCTCCCTGGGCAGCCCATTCCAATATGCAATTACTCTCTCTGTGAAGAACCGCTTCCTAACGTTAAGATTAAACCTCCCCTGGCGTAGCTTGAGGCTGTGCCCTCTCGTTCTGGTGTCATCAGCCTGGAAGAAGAGGTCTACACCCATCTGGCTGCAACCTCCCCGCAGGTTTGATATTCATCCCCATCTCCTGAAATCAGGCTCTCCTGATCTCTTTTACTTCTGCCGTGCATTTGTTGTGCCTGTTGTGAACTAGCCTAATTTGGACACCTAAATTTAACAGAAAACTTGATGTACATGATGTATGTACTGCTATACCCATGTACAGGCCTTTGGACAGTATACACATGATTGGAAATTTTCAATGAAATTATGTGTTTTGTAGTTTTGCAAGCGAATGACTCAGAGGTGCTATTTAAGACAGTTTTAACTGAGAACTTACTACATGAAACTCAGCACTTAATAGATCATAGTTTAAATCCAGGGAAAACATTTGTATTTTCCATTTTTATTTAGTAAGATTTGGGCAGTAATAGACACTGGATTTGTTATTATTGAATCACAAGTCACTCTAAAGAGTGAAGAAAGCTGGTGTTTCTGTTGTAGTTATATTTTTACCAGAAAAAAAAATTAAACTGAAAAGATTTTCATGTTATCATCACCGTTTTAGATGTATGTGAAATTATGATTAGTTAATTAGATAATTAGAAAATTAGTTTTCCTCTAGTGTCTCTACTGGAGACACTGGAGTTTTGGAGTTCTTTTTAAATTGCTATCAGTGCACTTGTTATTCATATCTGTAGATGGCAGAAAAACCTTTTCAGCACATTGCTGAGAAATTTGCTCTTCCAAGGTTGTGCCTACTTTGTGGTTGCTCTCAGTAATTCAATTCTCTGTCAGTGATGGGAAATAGTGATTCAAAACATTTAGCATTCATTTCATTCTTGATGTGTCTAGAGCTTCCAGAGTGTGTGGAGCATTTCTAAAGTATTCACGAATGGGTGAAAGACATCAGAAAGACATGAAAGGCTAAATATTTTTATTCCTTTGCAGTATAAGTTCATGCAACAATACCCTAAATACACAAAGGAAAAAATTACTGAGCTAAGATTTTCAGTTTTGGAGTAAATTTATGTGAAGACTTGAGTATTTGAGAAATTAAAATATAATGAGAACATACTTGACAGTATCTCAATACAGTAATACTAATCCATAAAACTCTTCAAAGATCTGTAAACTTAGATTACAGCCATTGTTATGGCTATTGAACTTTGCCTGGGAATTCCCAGACAGGATGTATGAATAAGCGCTTTACACATGGCTTGTCTGTGTATGCTCAGCTTGATGCATCTTGTCCACATTAAATTTCAGGAGCTATTTCTACATTACACGCTGAGTATTACAAATTACCTGAACAGATGATAAATTCTCCATTTAGATTTTTCATGAGTGGGCTGCTGAGCTGGTCTGTATATATGCAGCAGCTACTTCTCCAGAATATTTGATCCTACCATTGACTTTGATAGATGTCCGGGTGTCAATTAAGACAGAGTATGAATTGAATATTATTTAGAAATACTTAAATGATATGTAGAGAGAAATAAGAACTTTACTGGAAGAAAGAAAAAAATTAATATGTATATATATGTTTGAACAACAAAAATAACAATATCAACAACAATGGAACAATGACAACTGTAGACAGCTGGGAAAAAACAAACATGAGGGGGAGCCAAGTTCAAGGGAGACCAGGGCACCCCTGGGATTCCAGGGGCAGGGGAATAGGGTTTAGGGTAAGCAAACCAGTGGACTAACAGCCAGTGATCCTTTTCTGAAATGTTCAAGGGGCTGCAGGGAGATCCAGCGGTCAGCAGACGAAAGGCTGTGCTGAGATGAGCAATCAAAGGTCCAAGTGGTCCTGGGCAAAATGGCGACGGTAGAGATCAGAGGCGAAAACAAGGCTTCCTCAGTCCAGAAGATTCACAAACCCCCCTCTGTGAGGCCTGACAACTATATTTATACGGCCTCATGCCCCTCCCACGTCACATGCCCTGTAGGCAGGTCTTCACATGCCACTGGCCATCACTCAGCCTGCCCTGGCCCTCAGTCCTGTCCCCTGGCTACATGCCTTGCAGGGGAGGGAAGGGGAGATAAGAAAGAAACCCTATGGTCTGTTCCAGTAAAAAGTATAAAAGTTTTACAATAGTTCAATAGGGCTCTCCCCATAACAATAGAAATTAATGATGAAGAATTATACTTACTTTGTTTCAGTGTTTGAAAATGATGAGTAATTCAACCTGAGCAGAAATGGAAAGGTACCTGTCAGTTATGTTTTTCAAGACACAAAAGTGAAAGTAATGCTACTTCTAAAATTTTTTAAACATGTACTTAAAAATTACAAACTGCAGCCTTGTTAGAGTTGTTTTTTTATTCTTTGGACAGATTTGGAGTAAGGTAGAATTCCACCAGAAAATAAATTTTAAGGATGTGGTGAAATTTCCATGAGGAGAGGTGATGGAGAGGATATAAATGAATGACCATAGAACTCTGTAGCTTCTGTCGCTGTCATGGCAAGTGACTGAGTGTAAGGGATAAATATGAAATACTCAATTATTTTTGTTACTTACTTTAAGCATCCAACACAGGATTTTGATCTCTCATTGATAATGTATGACAGTACAAATTTATTTTTATTTTTACTTTTGCTATTTGTAGGTATAATGGTACTTTACCACACTTTCTCAGTTTTGTGATGTTGAGCTACTATGTAGTGGTAATGTACAGGCTGATAGTATTTTTATAGATTATCTCCTAGTTTTTGCCAAAGCTCCAATATGTAAGCAATACTATAACATATGTTAGAATGCTGCTACATTATCTCACGTCTCCTGTCCTCATTGGAAACAGTTTAGTACTTTATAAGAATATGAGATTTCTATCATGTAATGCCTACCCGCTCTTTTTTCATTATTCCCCTATTTTTTCCCAACATCCAAGCAGCTGGGGACCACACACAGGGGGGAACAGAGAGAAACGTTCTGAGGTTGCCTATTCAGTGCTGTTCTTGGTATCTTATTGTGAAGTAGGTTACACTGCTGCCTCTCTCTGTTTCATGCTTCATTGTAATTTTCCAACTCCTTTTCCCATTTTCTGCCTCCTTTCTTTGTCTGCCTTTGTTCTGTCCTCTCGTGTGCCATTCTGCTTTAATGAAAAAGTAGTTCTCTATTCCTGCTCCTGATTAGCAAATCTCCCATTGCTCGTTTCCCTGCTGAAGGCTTTTCTCAACCCTGCCTTGATGGAGAGAAGAACCCAAACAGTTGCTGATATTCATAAATTCAGGCTGTAGCAACAGCTGTGTTGTGTTAATGTGAAGTTTCCAAAACATTCTTAACTGTCTTATCTTTTGGAGCAAGAAAGTCAAAGGTATTCATGAACAATAGCACGTCATTAGTTTCCCCTTACAGCTAATTAAAATTATACTAACCATTGAATGTTTAGCATGTTTTTACTCCACCACTGTCACTTGCTTCTATAAGCAAAAGCATTTTAAAGAGGTCTTTTTGTTTCTGTTTTTGAGAGTTTTCTCATGACCCACTCCTTCATATCTTCAGACAGCTAATGTTCCATACACAGTAGATTAACAAGGCCTTTTCCAGACTTAATTGGATAATTATTTGTATACATGAAACCAGAGCATGATCTTGCCAGATTCATATGGCAAGTATAATTTAAAGTTTGAGATACTGATTGCTTTTGAGAATAACAGAATGAACTTTTTTGTAAATAGCAACTTACTAATGATTGTGGTTAAAGTTTGCATAATTTTTGATAGTTTGATCAGTAGGCTGTGGTAGAATTTTATATGCTGGTAGATCACATGACCACTTTTCCCTATAGGTACAAAAAGTGCCTTTTGAATTGACATTATTGAGATTTATAGGAATGAAACTAATAGGTTATAACACAAGACAGACTTTTCTTTTTGTGGTTATTTTTTAGTTTTCATAGGTAGTTCATGTCAGTATTTCAAAAATATGTTTTGAAACAAAGACATTAATACCAATGTGGGTCTTACTAGTTCTGAAAAAAGGACCATGAAAACCATAAATGCTGGGAACGACCATGAATAATCAATGAAAGAATTAATGAAGAGTTTAAACTATATATGAACCAGAGGAATAAAGCAGGAGCATATTAGTTATATGTTCATATGTAAAAAAAAAAAATAGCCATGTTCAGTCATGGGAAAAAGGCTTATAAAACCATGATGGTTGTTCATAGGATATACCTCCAAATTTGCGAGGAATGGGTCTCCTGGGAGTTTCATGTACTGTCTAATTTGCAAACATTCATGGGTCATTAATATGCATACAGGCCACACCCATCACTTCACGCCCCACCATTCTGGAGCTCTGGGGAGCATTTTCCACTCCTCCCCATGAGCTCTCACAGCACAGGGGAGCAAAAGGAACCGTTTCTCAGCCCTCTTTGCCTGGGAAGAACCCCGGAGAATCCATAGGCTTCTTTTGGCCATGCTGCTGCTTCTGCAGTCACCACCGGGCAGCTGCTATTGTACGTGCTTACACCACCGCTACAGTGGGGAAGCTCTGGTGGGAAAGGGGGTTGACGGGTGTCCCCCGGCTCTAGTCAGTGCTCTTGGAGCCTCAGAAACCTTAACTTTGCAACACTGCAACACCCGGAACCCTTTATGCCGAGGGGTGGCATGAGTATCGGAGTTTCTTTCCCTTTAACTGCGGTGTCTATGGTAGGTACATCCGCCAGTCCCGAGTGCAGGAGCTCCATATGGACCCAGCAGAACACCACTTCCCCCTGCTGCAGCAGGGGGACGGCATGGGGGAACAGAAGTCTCCTCGTGGTGCAGCAGGTGCGGTGGCGACGTGGGCATGTCCCGCTGCTGCCCTGTCCCAACACACAGCACTTGCCCTACCGCCACCGTGGCCAGCGCAGCCCCACTTTCATGGGGCACTTTCTCATGGGCTACATAATCACCGGGTGCACCAGGTGTGCAGTTCCTGGGCACAGACCACATCGCCTTCCCTGCCTGTAGCCATGGAAACAGTAACGTGCGTCCAGTGGGGATCAGTTCCCCAGCTGGGCATATGATAATAGGGGATGGCGTGACTCATGGCAGTGCTGCACTGGGTCTCAGCAGCTGCCCAGGGCATACCGCGGCATAAGCCTTCCTCACTAGGGACCGGTCAGAGAGACATACAGGGGCAGGGCAGAGACCACAGCACAACGCCGTGGGACTATAAACACCACGGTGAGTGGGAGGCACTCCGCCAATGACTGAGTCAGATTCATGGGGAAAATTTATTATGATCCAGTGAGGTCGCAATGGAGAAGTTGCAATGAACCGAGGCATGACTGTATTATGTTTCTATATTTCTTTTCCAAGGAAATGAAGGAACCAAGTAGCTGTTTTTGGACTAAGATAGATTAAACTAAACACAGGGCATGTGCATCATCAGAAATTAACTTCCATGTCTGGAACATTTGCTGGGGATAGAATTTTATGTATGTCTCAGAGATGAGATATGGTGGTAAGCATACGAGAGACAATTAACTACATTGTCTTAGTTCATAGCTAAAATGGGATGGGAATCTTCCCTTAGTCAATAATTGTGGGTCAACTGGCAAGAAGTAGTTTGGAAATCACAGGAGTTCAAAGTCTCAAAATTGGCTGTCTATGAGTAGACAAACAGAATTGAATCAAATGAACACCTACCTGTTTCATCATTTACCCATGGATACAAAATATCTTCTCTGCCCAAAGGATAGATATTGGTTCACCCTGCACCAATATTTATCCCTAGTCCTTGCAGTGTTCAAAGACATATAGCATTTTGTTGTGTCCTGCAGTAGTTTTGAACAGATACTGCTCTATTCTGTGGTGTGGTAGAAACCTGTGTTCCACCCTTTCCAAGCCCAGGTCTTTCACCACTATATAGAAGCAGGTGGAGAGCAGGAGACATACAAATGGCTTTTTTTCACTGTATTATACAAGGTCAAGGAGAGCCTCTTTCTGCAGTCTTTTAGGATGCTTCTGTTCTACAGCATTGAGGGTTAAAATCAGGAGAAGTCAGCCTTGAAACAAAGTTAGGAAATAATTTCTCTTTTTTAAGATGAAAAAAACCCCAGTGTTTCTAAAACAATAACTGAAGCCATGCTTTATGATAGGTGACCTTTTTTTCAGTGTGTTCCCACAGTTAGAACAAAGTTGAGAAGAGAGGGACCAAGTAGGCATGCAACATAAATATAATCCATGAAGATATATCAGTCCTCTGAATCTTATATACACAGGGGTTTTTGTCTTCCCGCCAACTCTTTCCTGTGTATGCATGATTCAGCACAAAATAAGTGAGGCAGATAGATACATGACTGAAAATTGTAGCTACAGAGCTGTCTGTTCTATGTGAATTCACACTTAAAATTTGCTTTTAGTAGCTACTATTTGCTACATCTGAAGTATTTTTAAAGTACTGCAAGTTGTGCATGAGTATAATCTGTCATCAAGATACAGCAGTGTATTTAGAGACAGGTGGAGACAGTTACTTGAACATATTTAAAAGGTCTTTACAGGAGATAAAAGACAACTTTATTACAAAATCTGTCCTCACATTTAATTTTGCCCTTCAGTTGTTACAGATCCTTGCAGTCTCTTACCTTGGAGAAGAGTTTTGACTACATAGGTGGTTAATGTGTTCCTAAGCCCCTATTGCATGATTGCCAAGTCATTAACTTATTATGATATACAGATTACTGCCCTTGATGTGGAATAGGTTAAAATTATGTCCTTATATTAATCTTTATAGCTGGTATGAACATGTACCTTGCCTTATACTTTATGCAGACCAATACAGTCATACTTCAACTATTCACACCTAATTATTCGCTGCTTCAACTATTTGCAAAAAATTTCTCCACAAATCCTAGTCAGTTATTCATTAATATATCTGGTTGACGCATGCACAGTTGCTCTGTTTCACAGAGGGTCAATGCCTGCACTCCCTATGGGCCGGGACTGGTACATCTCTCTGGGGAGGGTGGGCGGCACCTCTCACTTGCTGGGAACAGCCGCATATCATTCCCTTCGGAGTGATGTTGAGGTTACATGGCATTTATAGTCCTTCAGCACTGTGAGACAGCACGATCCCATGCCACAGTGCCTTCCCTGGTCCTGTGTGTCTCCATGGCTGGTCGCTGTCGGGAAGGGCTTATATGTAGTCTAACATGCCACCTCAGCATGCTTCAGGGCACATGGGGCCGCCGCACAGGGATGCTTCAGTGCCAGCTACCCCGGCTCCCCTGCACTGTGAGCAGGAGCTGAGACCCAGCATGGCTTAGGGCAGTCATGACCTTCCCAGTTATTCTAAGCCTAGACCGATGCCCTGTGGGCACTGGCTGAGCATCTGTGTGTGTGTCTGTGTCTGTGCATCTGCCTGTATCTATGTGTCTGTGTGTGTCTGTGTGTCTGTGCGTCTATCTGTATGTGTGTGTGTGTGTCTATGTGTCTGGGTGTCTGTGTGCATGTATGTCTGTGTGTATCTATCTTACTGTTTCTATGGCTACAGGCAGGGGAGGTGGTACCGATGGCAGTGGAAGCTAAGCGCCAAGTGTATTGTGTTCCCGGAGGCTGCATGCCCAGTGCACCTGATGATAGACAGCCTCAGGGAAACTGCCCCAAGACAGTTGGGCTGAGATGGCTGCGGCAGCAGTGGACCAAGTGCTGTGTGCTGGGACCGGGGCAGTGGTGGGACGTATCCGTGTTGCCACCGCCACTGCGTCAGGAGGAGGCTTCTGTTCGCTCATACCGGAAGCCAGCCTGGTCTTGCTAATGCATATGTACATATGCAGATATTCATAGACTCAGACAAAGCAGCAGTGTTAGCTGCTGGAGTTAAAGGGAAAAAATACCCGACACCCATGCTGCTCACTGCCTTTAAGAAGCATGGGATGTTGCAGTGTTCCAAAATTGCCATATTTCTGGCAATAATTTTCCATATTAATGTCTGTATTGGGTTTGCTATGGCTGGGTTTTTTTCATAGCGGGGGGCGGGGAGGGGCTATGGGGGAGGCTTTTCTTCGAGAAGTTGCTGGAAGCCTCCTTCATAGCTAGCAGAGTTAATGCCAGCCAGCTCCTGGCTGGACCTGCTGCTGACCAAGGCCAGGCCAATCAGAAGAGATAGAGATGCCTCTGTGATAACATAGTTAAGAAGAAAAAAAAGTTAGCGCAGGAAGAAGAGGATGGCTGCCAGAGAAGATCCATGAGAAGTTGTAACAGCAAATGCAGGCAGCAAGGCCAGGGCCGAAGGAGGGGGAGGAGGTGTTCCAGGCGTCTCCCTGCAGCCCATGGTGATGACTATGGTGAAGCAGGCTGTCCCTCTGCAGCCCATGGAATGGAGAGAACACAGGGATGCAGAGATCCACTTTGTAGCCCATGGAGGAGCCCATACCAGAGCAGGTGGATGCTGGAAGGAGGCTGCAGCCTGTTGGAGGCCACATTGGAGCAGAGTCCCAGGAGAGACCTGTGCTCCATGGAGAGGAGAGTCCACACTGGAGCAAAACTCCACCTGGTAGGATCTGTGTGCTTTGGGATGGGACCATACTGGAGCAGCCTGTGCTCAAAGAACTGCATCCTGTGGAGTGACCCATAGGCAGTGGTATTTGGAAGACCTGCTGCCCCTGGGATTGGACTCACACTGGAGAGGGTCATGATAGGTTGGACTTGATGATCTCTATGGTCTTTTCCAACCTTACTGATTCTGTAATTCTGTGATTCTGTGATTCTATGAAAGACTTTCTCCTGTGGGAGGGACCCCATGGAATGCCATCGAATGGCCTTCTCCCCTGAGCAGGGGCAGAGAAGCACCAACTGCTTGGTTTTCCCCTACTTCTGTCCCCTGCCTGCCTCCTGGAGGAAAGGGGGAATGTAGTATCTGTTGTAAGAGATGGAAGGGTGGGGGAGAAGGTTGCCTTGAAGATGATACTTCTCACTTTAAGATCTGATCTTGTTAGATATGAATCATTTACATCCCCACTTTGGAGTTTGTTTTGCCCATGACATTAAAAGATTTCTAATAGACTTCATTCCTGCTGTAGCAAAACCCTTCAGGTTTTTTCCTTTTCCTCTCTCCCCCTGTTTGGGGGGCAGGGGAGCAGGAATGATGCGAGAGAGTGGCTGTGAGTGAATCTGTGGCATCCAGCCACGGTCAAACCGCCACAATTTCCAACCAGTATTCACGGATTAAACGTTCCGCGGGACACTCGGGAGACCTGTAATCCGTGAATCTGGAGGATTGACTGTATATGACGCTAATACTTTGCATCCCATTACTAACTCTTAACTGAGATCATACATGGTGGCAACTAATTACTAATTATTAGTTTGTGCATCTCAGCTTCCCACTTTTGGCTAGGATGCTTACTAAGCTTCACCCCAGGAAAAAGCATTTTCAGAAGCTTTCCTTGTCTGAAATGCTGAGATGCACAGATGTTGTTAGTGAGCCTGATAAACATCAGATTCCAGCAGATGAGTATATTTATCAAGTGAAAAATGAACTCTTTATTTTTCTAACCTCTTAAATTATTGACATTTTATCTTCAAAATACTACAATATTCTGCAGGAGTCTGCTAACATTTAGCTTTGTATGACAGTAGTTATTCCCCTTTCAAAAATTACTACCCTTTAGTAAAATTATAGTTAATACAGTTTTACAAAACTGGAAACATTTTTCAAAGCAAAACCAAATTGATTTGTGAGAATTTATTTTTCAGTAGTTCATTGCCTACTTAGTTGGATAGTTCATAGTTGTCTATGGGTTGCTCACTTGCAACTTGATTAGTTTATGAAATGTTGCACTATTTGTGATGCTTACAATATGCTAAACATTATAAACAGAAATTTGAAGAAAAGAACTCTAAAAATTCCTCACTTGTTCTATTGAACATTGCATCGTATTAACCTTTCAGAATACCTCAAGGCTCACTAATAACACCTGTGCATCTCAGCATTTCAGACTTAGAATGCCCAGATACATAAATCTTTGATATTATTTTATAAGCTGTGTTCAAGCCATCTAGTGAAAAAAACGAAGCAGACTTTCTGTCGCATTGTAACAAACCGCCCAGATTAACGCTGTGGGTGTATCCACTTTAGTACAGTGGTAAGTGTCCCCACCTGGCATGTGGGAGACCCGGCTTCGATTCCCGCCAGGGAGACAGTGTTAAAAGTTGGACTCGATGATCCTTGTGGGTCCCTTCCAACTCAGAATATTCTGTGATTCTGTGATTCTGTATGTGTGTCTGAGACAGGCTGTCAGGACTTCCTGTTAGACTGAAATCCTGAAATGTTGTGCTAGAGGTTGCAGGACAGGTTTGACCAAAGACAAGACTGCTGCATATCTCTCACAGAATCCTTTATAAGCCACTAATCGCCACCTCAATCCATTTAATTTTCTGATCTGTATATCACATGGCCTCTGTTGATGGGATCACTTGTTTGTCTCACACTTAACTTTGGTTTAGAATACAGATCAAGATCAAGAGGTTTAGTGTCAGGATAACTGCTGCTAGTGATGTCTCATTTCATGTAGACTTCGTGTAAATCCAACTGTGTAAAGGAGGACTGAAGCTTCTGGTGGAATCAGCTTTTCCTGAGATGCATGGGAAGTAGGACCCAAGCAGTTTTATGAGAATTTAGGAAAAAAGGAAGCAATCGAACCCTACAGTCACCCAGTCCTGTTTGATATGTGTCTGTCAAGTTATATTGACTGTGATGCTGGAGCCTGTAGGTTACACCTTTCTATTCAGATTCTTTGTCAATAATTGTTCATGGAGACTGAAGGTAATGTTTTCCTATGCAAATCTTTGTTATAAACAACAAGTTGTTAGCATGGTTACCAATTAATAAAATGTGAGTTGAGAACAAAATCTACTTTCCCATAATCTAACATAGACTAAAAAATTGTACAGGAAGCTATGTTACCATGGACTTATTGCCCTGCATTTTCTAGGTATTTTTTTGTTACGCAGAGATGGACCTTCATGAGAATATTTTAGAAATTTTACTTTTTCAGCAACTATTTCAGTTGTTGTAAGGGTTACAAAGGCTGTCTTCAGTTGAGTGAGCCTAACTTCCTCTTGCTCTCTTCCTGCAGTGAGAAAGTCTTCTCACCTACAGAGCAGTTGAGTCAGGTTCCTGCTTTGAGATGCTTTGTGGGGGATTTCGTCAGTCTTTCTTGTCTACATTGAGATTATATTCGTCACGTTGAATTTAGCCTTTCCAAGTGAGTTTCTTCACTTCTCTTTAATACTATCTTCATTCTGCTGGTGACAAAACAGAGCAGAACCTAATCAGCATTTGGAGTATTGAAGCATACAAATGGAAATGAGCAGTAATCACAACGTTGTCTAAAAATAAAAAATATTTCTTTTTTCTTTTTCGTGCAGATTCAGAACATGGGTGTGGAAATTTAGGTAACTTTAACATTTTTTTAAGAAATATGTATTTTTGAATTAGAATCCAAAGGTGGTTTGGCAATCTCTGATCATTAATTTAAATTGTATATAATAAATTACGGGGTAAAACATCAGAACTCAAATTACATATGATAAGAAACTTCTTTAGGAACACGGTTATTTACTAGACTAAATGAAAGTTATTACTGTGAATCCCCGCTGCATTGCGCCCTCTGCATTGCGACCCCGCCCATTTGCAAGGTGAATTTTTCGCGGTTTTGATTCAAGGATTTAGGATTTGATCCAGCNAATCTTTGATATTATTTTATAAGCTGTGTTCAAGCCATCTAGTGAAAAAAACGAAGCAGACTTTCTGTCGCATTGTAACAAACCGCCCAGATTAACGCTGTGGGTGTATCCACTTTAGTACAGTGGTAAGTGTCCCCACCTGGCATGTGGGAGACCCGGCTTCGATTCCCGCCAGGGAGACAGTGTTAAAAGTTGGACTCGATGATCCTTGTGGGTCCCTTCCAACTCAGAATATTCTGTGATTCTGTGATTCTGTATGTGTGTCTGAGACAGGCTGTCAGGACTTCCTGTTAGACTGAAATCCTGAAATGTTGTGCTAGAGGTTGCAGGACAGGTTTGACCAAAGACAAGACTGCTGCATATCTCTCACAGAATCCTTTATAAGCCACTAATCGCCACCTCAATCCATTTAATTTTCTGATCTGTATATCACATGGCCTCTGTTGATGGGATCACTTGTTTGTCTCACACTTAACTTTGGTTTAGAATACAGATCAAGATCAAGAGGTTTAGTGTCAGGATAACTGCTGCTAGTGATGTCTCATTTCATGTAGACTTCGTGTAAATCCAACTGTGTAAAGGAGGACTGAAGCTTCTGGTGGAATCAGCTTTTCCTGAGATGCATGGGAAGTAGGACCCAAGCAGTTTTATGAGAATTTAGGAAAAAAGGAAGCAATCGAACCCTACAGTCACCCAGTCCTGTTTGATATGTGTCTGTCAAGTTATATTGACTGTGATGCTGGAGCCTGTAGGTTACACCTTTCTATTCAGATTCTTTGTCAATAATTGTTCATGGAGACTGAAGGTAATGTTTTCCTATGCAAATCTTTGTTATAAACAACAAGTTGTTAGCATGGTTACCAATTAATAAAATGTGAGTTGAGAACAAAATCTACTTTCCCATAATCTAACATAGACTAAAAAATTGTACAGGAAGCTATGTTACCATGGACTTATTGCCCTGCATTTTCTAGGTATTTTTTTGTTACGCAGAGATGGACCTTCATGAGAATATTTTAGAAATTTTACTTTTTCAGCAACTATTTCAGTTGTTGTAAGGGTTACAAAGGCTGTCTTCAGTTGAGTGAGCCTAACTTCCTCTTGCTCTCTTCCTGCAGTGAGAAAGTCTTCTCACCTACAGAGCAGTTGAGTCAGGTTCCTGCTTTGAGATGCTTTGTGGGGGATTTCGTCAGTCTTTCTTGTCTACATTGAGATTATATTCGTCACGTTGAATTTAGCCTTTCCAAGTGAGTTTCTTCACTTCTCTTTAATACTATCTTCATTCTGCTGGTGACAAAACAGAGCAGAACCTAATCAGCATTTGGAGTATTGAAGCATACAAATGGAAATGAGCAGTAATCACAACGTTGTCTAAAAATAAAAAATATTTCTTTTTTCTTTTTCGTGCAGATTCAGAACATGGGTGTGGAAATTTAGGTAACTTTAACATTTTTTTAAGAAATATGTATTTTTGAATTAGAATCCAAAGGTGGTTTGGCAATCTCTGATCATTAATTTAAATTGTATATAATAAATTACGGGGTAAAACATCAGAACTCAAATTACATATGATAAGAAACTTCTTTAGGAACACGGTTATTTACTAGACTAAATGAAAGTTATTACTGTGAATCCCCGCTGCATTGCGCCCTCTGCATTGCGACCCCGCCCATTTGCAAGGTGAATTTTTCGCGGTTTTGATTCAAGGATTTAGGATTTGATCCAGCCCACGCATGTGCAGTGTCTTTGCTACGCCGAGGGGTGGTGCCAGAGCTCTCTGTGAGGTGGAGCTGGCCCAGACCCACAGGGAAGGCCAGGAGTCATGCTGTCCTGTTACTCTAAGTGCAGCTGGGCAACTGACCCCCCGTGGGTGCGTGTTACTGTTTCCATGGCTACAGGTGGGGAAGGGAAGTGCCCCAGGAAAGTGGGGCTGGCCATGGCATATCAGCGGGACACACTCACTCTGCTGCTGCAGCTGAACCCACACGAGTCACGTGGCCAGTGCGTGGCATGCGGGGCGGGTGGCACGCGGGGCGGGCAACACATGGGGCAGGTGGCGCACAGCAGGCGTGAGTGCTGGGGCTGGGGAGGGGGCGGGAGCAGCAGTGCAAGGTTTTAGGCTGTGAGTGCATGGTCGCGGTGGCCCCATGGATTCTTGGGGTGGCGGGGGTTTCTCCTGAGTCAGAGGGGGCTCAGAAATGGCTCCCTTTGCTCCCCAGTGCTCAGAGAGCCCGAGGGGAGAAACAGAGAAGTGCCCGCAGCTCTCCGGAGCGCCGAGGGGTGGGGCTGTAGGCGTGGCTTGCATGCATATTAACGACCTGCACTTCTTTGTGAGTTTAGTATTTCATGAGGGCCATGGCCTGTCCCGTTCCTCGCGAAGGACGTGGTTTAACTGTAGTTTGTGTCATGGACGTGATATATTTCTCAATTTTTTTGGTCATTAAATCATTTATTGAGTAAGATAACTGTAGAAATATTTCAAATTTAAAAGGCATGAATTTAAATGCCTCCCAAAGGCATTCATTTAAATTCGTTTTTAAAAAGTGCATTCACAGTAAGCCCACAGTTATTTGTGGTTTGTATCTTCGTGAGTTCAATTCTTCACGGTTCATTTTTCAGCGAAAAAGAAGGGTCCACACATGCACAGATAATGTCACAAAGAAAGACAGATCATGAATATGTGAATGAACCTGCCTGTCATACCACCCCCCTCAGCCCTGGAGCGCTCAGTGTGTTGACACTGTGCCGCTCACTGGAGCACTCACTACGTGTCTACGGGCTCTGGGGGGTGACCCCTTGCCTATCACCATCTTGGGCTGCCCGTGGGAGGCTCCCAGCACCCACTTCTGCACTGCAGTGGGACCACAAACCCTTTAGCGCTTGCCAGTGTTCGGTGACACTGCTGAAAACCTGGTGGATGCTGGGGCTGGGTCAGGGAGGGCAGCTGCAGCAGCAGTAGCTGTGGCTGCATTGGGTCCAGTTGAGGGCAGAGGCGCCACCAGGTGCAACTCAAACCACTGAAACCCAATTTGGCAAGGCAAAAAGGTAAACTGTGGCTCTACTCAGTGTCCCTGTCAGCTGGGGAGGGGGAACAGCAAGCGCAGCAACATCATATCCTTCAGGGGGGAGGGGCGCAACCGTGGCTGGGCTCCACTCTAGGGAGAGACAGCCTGGTCGTCTGTGCAGGCTGGGTGGCACGGACAGCCCCAGGAGCAGGCACTACACCACCAGTTCCTTCACCCAGCTCAGCAGCAGTTGCAGCCGCCCCACACTTTTGTGGCCAGCCCTGGCACGAGTCAGGGAGGCAGCCCACAGCTGCTGCCCTGGGGACAGGGCAGGCAGCTGTGACCCAGGGAGAGGTGGGGATGGTCAGCTTCCCTCGGCCCCCCCTCAGGCTGTCATGTTGGCCTGGCTGTGCGCAGCTCTCAGCTGACAGTGAGCCAACTGCCACAAGCCAGAACATCCTAGGGGATGGGGGAGGGGAAGGCAATCAACCAAAAAATCCCCAAAACCTCACAGTATTTGAGGGGGCCTGGGGCGGTGAGTGTAGGAGGCCCTCAGCAATCACCAGTGCCAGCTGGACATGACGGGGATTGCATTTTGCTGCAAGTTTGCCTTGCTCGGTGATGCTGAGGCAGTCAAACTGAACTTAGTCCTTTCCCTGGAGGATGCAGCAGTGACGCTGGTCCATTTTCCCTGTATAAGGGCAGGGGGAACTGCCAGCATGCTTCCCGAGGTCTAGACTCCCCAGGCATGGGTGGCTGCGAGCCAGGAGTCCAGGGGGGAAGTAGCAGCATATGGGTGTGCTCCTGTGTGCAGAAAGTACTGTGGACTCAGAGATTCCCAGCAGACCCTCTGCTGCTTGGCAGGGGGAGGGAGTGGGACTAGACAGTTCTGTTGCATTCCCAGAAAAAAACCCACCAAACACCAACAGCTGCCCCCAAATTCCCAAACAAACCAGCCAAAGGAGGAGATAACAAAGCCTCTGACATGATGAGTGGAAACATGGCTTCCATCCTGAAAGCCTTGGTCCCACCCTGCTGCTGGGCTAGCTACTCTGCTCCATCCCAGGAGGTTGGTCCGAAGGGGAAACCTGTGCTGTTCTGACCTTCCTTTCAAGTCTGGTGGAACAGCAACCTCATCCAATGTCATGACAGGGGCAAGTGCTGCAGCTGCTAACTGTGCACTTTGGGGAAAATTGGTGCTCTTATGGGGGAAAAGAGGTCAGAGCCACCAGCAATGCCAAGGAGGGCAACCAGCACTATTTATGCATATGTAGTGAAGGTTGCTGTAGCCCTTGCATCTGTGAACATGGCTATGTGTGCGGTTACTATAAGACCTGTTGAATGAGAGCTGGAATGTTCTAGGGAGGGTGCACAAAGACAAGTTTGGGGATGCTGGCACACATCACACAGCTAAACTAAGGGGAGTGGAAAAGGTTTTTGTAGGCACTGTTACAAGCAAGCTCTTGCCTTCCCCAGTGACACTGCTGAAACCTCCCCTGATGACAATGCTGAGCCCTGTCAAGACCCGCACGCGCCAGGGCACTTTTTGGCACTGCGCCTCCACCTCCTCCTGGGGACACCTCCCATGACTCCCAGCACACACAGGCAGTCCTGCAAGTAGGAACAAGTTTAAACACACAGACACCACCAAAGAACAACCAACAAGCTGAATAAGCTCCACCATAGACACAGGAGGGAATACACAGTGGCAGGAGGCTCTGCCTCGCTTGGATCTGCTGGGGAGTGGTCACCAGCTCCAGGGCTCCCCACAGCACTGTCTTGTGTGGTATTTCTGTGCTTGGAGAAGGGATGCCAGGGAAAAAGCCAGGATTCTGTGACCAGGAAGAGGCATTTTCTTTGCTTTCCTGAGGCAGCTCAGGGCATGGGGCAAGCCCGGGAATGCCCTCCAGAGCTCCGGATCTGAGAGGGGCTGATAGGTGGGGCTTAAATGCATATTCATGAGTTCACTATCTTTGCAAGTCGCGGACTTGTGGACTCACAAAACCTGGCAGCTTACTGTATTTAAAAACGGAAAATAAATTATTCTCCCTCAACTGAACAAAACAAAAGAACAATTTATTTTGGTTGGTTTGACATGGGTCTATTTATCTAAGTGGATCATTATGTCTAAATTGTGACTTTAAAAACTTAGGTGATGAATGCTAAATGCTATTAAATGATAGCAAACTATATGAAACTACATATGATAAACTATTTAAGTCATATATGAAAGTGATTACATGTGGCAAAACTCATTGTGGATTTTGTCTTTGCATTGATAATCACTGTGAAATTCCATACAATGCCGTCCTGCTTGAGTCAGTTGCCCTAGTTGCAGGCATTTCCAAGACAAGAAAAGCACAATCGTAACCTTATATGACCACGTGATACAATCACAGATGGACAAGCCTGGGGGGGCAGGTGGTTTACAGAACACAAGTTACATGGTTAGACTGCAGTTCCCAGAAAAGTTGCTCTCACTCATTATTTCTGGCTTATTCATGTTTAAAAAAGAATAACAACTAAGAATAAGATACTATTCAGTAACTTGTATTGCCAGAAATGATGACAGTACTAAATAGATTTTCTTTTTGTTGAGAGATCCAATTACTCCATTATTAATTATATTATTTAAGTACTCATTAAATGTGACAATGTTAAATGAGTTCATGTTAGTTAAAACCTTCATTAAAGGATTGATGTGAGGAGTTTTGTAATCTTGTATTTTTCCATCTCTCCAGTCTTAGATATCCTACTGTGCCTATGAATTCGGGATCTTTTTTATCTGGACAGTGAATGTGAGATCTCAGGCCTTAGGTGAAGGTGAAGATTATGTAGATTTCAGGTGATGGAAGGAACTGGAAATAATTAAGCTTCATCAGCTTCCATTATCCTCTTTGAAATAACTGTGTGATATTACAGTGATGTTTCTTTGTTCTGTGGCCCTTAATATCAGACGGCAATTTCATATCTGGGTAACAGTCTCCCTTCCACCCTCCCTCCCTGACTTCTTTCTAGCATGCCTGACTGACTGCCTTCCTGCCGACCATCCTTCCTGCATGCCTTCCTGCCTACCTCCCGTGCCTTTTTACTACATTCTTCCCTTCCCTTCCCTTCCCTTCCCTTCCCTTCCCTTCCCTTCCCTAACCTGCCCTTCCTTGCCCTGCCCTGCCCTGCC
>WEKX01013170.1:189-13100 GCA_013390025.1 Pitta sordida
CTCCAGCTGTTTATAAAACAATAGGTCAACATCATCCTCCTGACTGGGCGGTCTGTAGCACACTCCAATCACGGTATCAAATTTATTATCTAACCCTTTGATCCTAACCCATAGGCTCTCAACCCTGTCATACTTGGTCTCTAGATCAGTGGCATCGACAGTATTTGTAATATAAAGAGCCACCCCCACTCCTGCCTTGCCTATTTCTCCTGAATAGTGTATATCCATCCAGCTGAACACTCTAGTCATGTGACTGATTCCACCATATTTCCGTGATGGCAATTATGTCGTACTTCTCCTGACACACNTCAGTGGCGGCAAGCAAATGAGAGACAAGATAAGTAAGTAATTTAATAAATACATATTGATTTTATTAGAGCCAAGCTGTTTGGGGTTTTGTTCTTTCTGTTAGGATGTTTTATTACAATATTAACAGTCAATCCTTACCCTCTTCTGTAAAAGAGTAAGATACAGAAAATTTTTCTGTAACAGAAGTATGTAACTGTTGCTGTGACACAACAAAGAGGTCACAAATACTTGAATAAGAAGTTCAAATAGCTATCTACACATTTTTTCCATCTTACTAACAGTGTGGTAAACACTAGTTATTGATACTTGTTTTATCAAATGCTCTACAGGGACTTGCTATGACTTATATTTTGGGTTTGCTATTGGCTCCTCACTGTATACAATACTATAATATATCCTTTGCCACATTAAATCAGCTAATCTGAGTTTGACATGCTATGTTAATATCAAAAAGTGCTGTTAGCAGCAATCAGGGAAGATAGTGCTTTGGGATTGTAGTTGCAGTTATAAACTACATGTTGTCTAGTCAGTATGGTCAATGTGCAATCTCAGTGGTTACTGGAAATGGTTCAAAAAGCTATATTGTTCAGTAGATGTGTTCAGTTCTTACTTGAATTTAGTGATCTTTGGCTTGATTATAGCAGCAAACCTTTTGACAGGCCCTTCTGTTCTGTGTTTATTAGCTTGTAAGTTGGCAGGACTCATACAGAGGGCTTTAAACTAGATTTGAAGGGGGCTAGGGATGGACACCAAGTCCCTCAGAGCGATAAGGTGGGTGGTGGACCCATGCCAAAACTGAATATTATAAACCAACTAAAGTGTTTATATTTTAACGCAAGAAGTTGTCCTGGTTTGGACACTGTTAGGGGTTGCTTTCTAAAGAAAAATGGACGAGAGATCATTAAGAGAAAACACCAAGCTTAATGAGGGGAATATATATAAATATATATATATATATATTTATATATATTCCCCTCATTAAGCTTGGTGTTTTCTCTTAATGATCTCTCGTCCATTTTTCTTTAGAAAGCAACCCCTAACAGTGTCCAAACCAGGACAACTTCTTGCGTTAAAATATAAACACTTTAGTTGGTTTATAATATTCAGTTTTGGCATGGGTCCACCACCCACCTTATCGCTCTGAGGGACTTGGTGTCCATCCCTAGCCCCCTTCAAATCTAGTTTAAAGCCCTCTGTATGAGTCCTGCCAACTTACAAGCTAATAAACACAGAACAGAAGGGCCTGTCAAAAGGTTTGCTGCTATAATCAAGCCAAAGATCACTAAATTCAAGTAAGAACTGAACACATCTACTGAACAATATAGCTTTTTGAACCATTTCCAGTAACCACTGAGATTGCACATTGACCATACTGACTAGACAACATGTAGTTTATAACTGCAACTACAATCCCAAAGCACTATCTTCCCTGATTGCTGCTAACAGCACTTTTTGATATTAACATAGCATGTCAAACTCAGATTAGCTGATTTAATGTGGCAAAGGATATATTATAGTATTGTATACAGTGAGGAGCCAATAGCAAACCCAAAATATAAGTCATAGCAAGTCCCTGTAGAGCATTTGATAAAACAAGTATCAATAACTAGTGTTTACCACACTGTTAGTAAGATGGAAAAAATGTGTAGATAGCTATTTGAACTTCTTATTCAAGTATTTGTGACCTCTTTGTTGTGTCACAGCAACAGTTACATACTTCTGTTACAGAAAAATTTTCTGTATCTTACTCTTTTACAGAAGAGGGTAAGGATTGACTGTTAATATTGTAATAAAACATCCTAACAGAAAGAACAAAACCCCAAACAGCTTGGCTCTAATAAAATCAATATGTATTTATTAAATTACTTACTTATCTTGTCTCTCATTTGCTTGCCGCCACTGAGTCTGCTCCTTTCTCCAGCGCAAGTTTTCATTTAGCCCCACTGATCTGTCATTCCCTAAGAGTACAATATATATCAGTGAAATTAAAGCAAAAGGTGACACCTGAAGTCGGATAGCTCACAAAAAGGAGATACACAGTGGTCCCCCAGAATTCACTGGGGGTCGGGTCTGGGCGAGTCCCACGAGTTATGGAATCTGTAAAGATACCAAACCCATGAATATTCAGCTACTCCCTGCCTGTAGCCACACACCCTCTACTAATAAGGTCTGGAGAGGTGGTCCTGGGAGTATGGCTCGCACTGTAGCACCTCATTAAGGCGGAGGCTTAATGGCTGGGAAATCCAAGGTCCGGGACATTCTGGGCATGTGTGCGGTGTCACAACTCACTGAAAATCCAATGGCGATTAATTGAATATGCGGATATGCGAGCTGCGAATATGCGGGGATCACTGTATTTCTGTAGCAGCCTGTCAGAACTAGAACCTTTCAAATTTACACCTTCAGGGCTCTAGTAAAAGGACAGGATCCCATGACTTTTTTCATTTAGTACTTTTTGAACATTAGCTGGCTTAACCTCTTCAAGAAACAAGCCGCAAACTATTTCATTTATTAAATGAAACAACCTCTTTTGCTATGAAGAATTTGTTCTTGCTCATACTTTTGACACCAGTTTTGATTAGACACTAACACAATTTTTCACAACATCTTAAACCTTCTTTCTTGGTTAATATTCTTCACATGAGAAGAGCTCCTAGTCCTAGCTACACCTCAGACAGTTGAAATTTGAAATGGAAGGATATTTTCATCCACACAAAACCAAGAATGGTCTGCAAGGGAAAGGACTGTAGGTGAAAAGGATAAAAATCGGTAGGGTGCATAAAATGCAACAAACTCATTAATGTCTACAATCACTTGAGTTCCTCTCAAAAGACACAGGGAAAGAGGGGTATGAAGTACCAGCTGGTATTCTGCAGCGCTTCATCATTTCCCCTCTAGCTCCTTCACCTCTCAGTAGAGCTTCTTCTAGTCGGGCTTTAACATCTCGGGACTTCTGGAGTGCTTGAGTGCTAACTTTATCTGAGCTTTGCTTGCCCTGAAAGTAAAGTCAAAGCAATCAACACCAATGCCTCCATCTTTGAACTTGAGTCCACATTACATCTCCAGAATGAGATAAAACAGAAGAGACCTATAGTGGGGTCAGAAAGCAATTAATATGATTGACTAACATATAAAGGCTAATAAATGTTGCAAATGAGGAAAGAGGTAATGCATGTACTGCTAAGAGACATGAAAAGATTGGTATAGAAATTAAAATTCAGAGAGAAGGTTATTTGATTGATTTCAGATAGACTCTGAGAGAGCAGAGACCTGCCATCAAGCCCCAGCTCTTACCTGAGCCATCCTTAGTGTCTTGTCCAACCCTTAATGGAGCTGTCAATATACTTCCCAGCAAAAATAGCCCTCAAATGCTCAGATAAAGGAAAATAATAAAACAGTTTAATACAATTTCCTAGGACTTCCTTGAAGGTTTTGACTGCATTTGCCTTGGAGCCTATTGTCAGTTATTTAATCTGAATTAATTTGTCCATTTGCAGCATAGATTAGAAAAGTGCCAATTTAATCATTGTTGATAACAGACTTACCATGGACAGCTGGAATTTATGGGAAAAAAAATTGAGCCAAAGCAGGACAACAAAACTACGCCATGTTTCACTTACCTTGTACTCGAAGCATGAGACACAAATGAAGAGAAGGTCTAAAATCTTGTTCAACTGCATGGATGGAAGGTCTGCAATCCACTTTTGTATTAGGTTCTGATCAGCATTCTTCATGATCCACAGGAAACAGATCAAAAGGTTGCGAGTAGTATCAGGACCTAAGGCGGCACTCTGTCTGTAGGGCTAGGCGCAGGTAAGTAAATGTCAGTTGAAAGAAGAATGAGAGGAGGGTCATTCAGGTGAAGTAATGTTATTTAAATTTCAGAAAATCAAATTTCAGGACTAGACTTCAGTAAGTTTGACCTCTTTCAGGTTATAATTATTGTATTTTTGAATATATTTATAATTAGTGAAGGGAGCAATTGAATATATATGAAAGACGGAGAGAAGCACAACACTGTTTGCTAGATTCTTATATTTTAATTTCCTTAGAATAATGTAGAAATGGATTCTAGAACAGTTTGGTTTCCTTCTGCCTTGCAGTTGTGTCAGCCAAATTGTGCAGTTGATAAAACCATCCATGAGGAAAGAGACAGAGAGAGCAAAAGAAGGATTTAATTCCTAGATCCATTCAGGTATTAAGGTAAGACTGGAACTGGGAAGCAGCATGACACTTACAGTGGCTTCTGCTAATGCAGAAACAAGTCTAGACTGGATGTGGAAATGGAAATAGACATGTGGGAGAAAAAGTGAACTTCATATGGTAAAGCAGTAATTAATGACTAGAAGAAAAGAGGATAAGATGACAGGAGGAATATGAGGAGTTCTTTGGGGTCGGAGGAAACAAAAATGCGTTTCTCATGACTGGTTATTAATGGCAAGAAAGGATAAATGGTGAAAACAAAGAAAGAGGAAAACATGTAAGAAAGGAGACTGGCACAGCAGTGGACATACCAGGGATACCAGAGATACTCCAGAATTCCTAAGGTGGAACTGATTCCCTGCAATGACAAGGGCCATGTTTTGGTTGATTGCACATGCAGTTTCTTGCTCTTCTTCAGGGCTTCCTGTGCGTCCCTTTCCACTGCGGATATCTGAAACTAGATTTGAAACAGCCCATTGGAATTTCAACACCAATCGGTTGTTGCTGCTCACATTAGTGTTCCACTGGTCTGGAACCTAACAAAACAAGTGGTACCTCCATCCCTGAGAGTGACTGGCTGATGTACCAAGCAGTAAAAGAGGCATAGCATTACCAAGACAGACTGCAGTTATCTGCAAAGACTGCCAAATTATTCTAATAGATAAAAGGTGGTAGCAAACATGAGGTTCTCTGAAGTTCAAAGCTAAGGCATTGCTTCATAAGATTTGGAACCATCCAGCTCCAGGCAATTCATTTCAGGAAAAAAAATAAACACAGAAGCCATATGTAGATTTAGTGATATTCAAAAAAATATGTAAGTCATTACTAGAAGCTGACAGAGCCAGTACTGCCTGCTGACTAAAGACCAAGTTTAATACAAGGCTGCTTGTACTCCTGCTAGTCTTGACATCACTTGTAGCAAACAAAGTTATTTATACCCAAGTTTTGTAAAAATCTCCTCTGATTCTAAGCATCTACTTTGTTTTCTGCAAGTTCTGCTTTTCAGAGATCCTGAGTGACCGGTTGGAGCCCATGTGTTCAGAATGAGATCAACAGACTCTGTGACAGATACTTAAAAAGAAAGTCACTCTAAACCCTAGCCATACTGGCACACCTGGACTTCCTCAAAATGTCTCTTTTCATCTATAGAATAAGGATAATGCTTAGATTAGAAGAATTATGTGAGATATGATTAGCTAGCATAAAGTAAATGCTTTCACCTTATCAGACTCAAAGTACTAAATACTTCTATATTAGTAAGCTTTTGTTCAGACATCTAAATGCAAAATACAGTCTTCTCTCTTCCACTTCGCACTCCCCACATAGCAGCTTCACATCTGCGTGATTTTTCAACAATTAAGGAGGCCCATTTTGGGACTGTGCATGCATGACCTGACACACATGAATATTCAAAGTAGGCAGTCATGAATGTGCAAATTCCCACTGCATCCCCCCTGCAGCTGCCTGGGGTGCCTGCACCGCGGCGGCGATCCGAGGCGGGCGCCCATGCTGCAGCGGCAATCTGGGGCAGGTGCCTACTTCGCGGAGCTGGCCTGGGCACGCACCGCTCCTGCAGCGGCTCGGCTCAGTTTGGCTCGAGCACTGCCTGCCCCACTCTCCTTGCTTGGCTCCAAGCAAGGAGGCTTCATGCAGTTATGAAAGATTTACACATTCTCAGGTTAGACATGATGTCCGAGACTTTCTTGGGGTAGACGTCTACCTTGAGTATGGAGAGACCAGGTCTACCCACCTGGAGAGACACCAGGACAGTGGCGCATGCGGCTCCCCAGCACCCGTGTCCCCAGCTGAGTGGAAAAGGGTTTTTTCCTAGTATGGGGTGGCTGCAGGCACTGGGAAGCACCAACATGAACCTTGACACACAGCAATCCAGTGCCAAAGCACAGGGGGGTCGTGTGAGGGTGCAGGGCAAATTTGCATATTAATGAGCTGCCATTCTACGTGGATGGAGGGCTTTGCAGATAGGGGGCAAGACCCACGGTACCATGGTATAGGAGCCCCAACTGTATTTTGCATTTGCAGTGGCAGAAATGTGTTCTTCCAAGTTTATATCTTTAATTAATCAATTTTGGTATCATGTTAATAGCACTAAAGACCAATAGAAAAAGATGGAATGGAATACAATCAATTTCTTTAATTGAGATATAACAAGATGTCTTTATCATTCTTGTTTTCTTCCCTATTGTCTGTTAAGGCTACCTAGACCTCAGTATTTCATATAAACTGTGTACGTTTTATTTGCAAGTTAATAAAATTTGCACTATACAGGAAAACTTTCAGATACATCTCTGGTCTATCATTTGCTCATGAAGTTAGGACACTACAGCTTTTCTTGTCTGTAAAAGTCTAGTTTACTTCTACAAAAATAAATATTCAACCTTACTAGACTGTAGGGAGTTTCTGCACTTAATGTGAACTCTTTTATGTTTGATAAATTGTTTAGACAAGTCACTCTAAGAAGCTGAAAAATCCAAAGGAAAAAAGGTCTTACTTGTAAAATCATGGAGTTGTGGTAGTGAATCCAAAATTATACCAACCAAAGGGAGGTAAAGAGCTGCAATTTTAATCTTCACCTCTTTTCTGGTGCAACGTGGATCTAGGTCATGGGAACTCAGCAGGCTAAGGATAGCACTGACAGCTTTTCTTTGCACCTTGCTAATCCTGTTAACACAGAAACCATCCATTAGTTCCATTCATGGGTCATGCACAAATCACTTAGAAATCAAAGGTTTAATAAATAGAGTGAAGGTGAAAGAAAAATATTAATACACCAATATTCATTAGATGATCTCTTTCATTCTGAGCAGAGATTTTTGTTTCCTTCATATGCTAGGTATCTTAAATCTCTAAGCCCCTTTACCACAACAAAAGAGCACCTAAGTCTTTCAAACTTCTCATAAAAATTCAATATGGTGAAGAGAGGTGCTTAAAGAAAAGCATCTAACTCTGGAGAAAGTTTAGCTAAGCTCTTCAACTCAGACAAAGGCATAATTGTTTTAGAGAGAGAGCAACTGCAATGTTGTGTTCTTGATTTGTGCATTTAGACAACACTACCACAACAAATAGCATATTTTTACTCACTGGGATCAGATAAAAAAATAACTGAGGCACTGTTATGTTACAACGACTCACTGAAAAGACTGGGGAGAACAGGACTGCACTGGAATCAAACTGACCTTGATAAGAGTAACAGTGTGACTCCACACCATTCTAAAATCTGCAAACTGGGATACACACCCCTCGCTGTCTGTATCCAGCGCTGCTGCCAATTCAGTGAAAAGTAAGCCAGTCAGAAAGTGTTGCTGGCGATATTCGGCTGACAGGTCAAACATACCAGTGATTTTCTGGTCCTGGAAACTAGAGCAGGAGCTGGAGTTCTGCAGAAGTATATTAGAAGTGTTAAAGTATGATCAACACAATCAAAGCTTCTTAAAAAAGTATTAGTCACAGTCCAAGCAGCTAACAGAAAACCTCTACCAGAGGAAAACCACAGACTTTGAAAGGAGGTTGGACATTTTGGTGGAAAACATCTGGGTATGAAATAAAAATTTCAAATGAGTTGCTTGCTAAGAAGCAATTTCATCCTTTCCATTCTGTGTGAGCAACTCATTTGACATTTCTTGAGATGTAGAATTTCTATCCTGTATTCATTAGTTTGGACTGGATGCAAAGTCAGAATTTTCTCCTTGTTCACAAATCTTAACAGTGCTCTTATAGTTGCACAGCAGTCATTGGGTATCATACAGCAAGAGGCTGCCTCTACATTAAGAACTTGGGTCTCAAGTTTTTCACTGTGTCTTCTTCAACGTGCATTATGCCTAGCATGGAAGTGTGGCCCGGAAAGACTTGTAAACAGTGTTTCCTTTCACCCTGGAAATCCTTGGCTGAGCTTGCTGGCAGGTGGCGTAACTTAGAACAGCCTTCAAACTGCTGTAACTTATAGCTATGACTGATATACAGCCAGCCCAGAAATGGACAGTTGCTGCTATATAAGTGTGCTAAACTTCTTAGCTCCTCCAATCATATTTATGTGCCACATGTCACCTGGAATGTTTTTGTCCCCTGATCAGGTGAGCATACGCCTTAGCCTCTACTCCCCACTGCAACTACTTGGCCCAAATCTGTCTTGTAATTTATATTCTTTAATGTTCTTTCCTAGTATTTCTGTCAGTCATCTTGCAATAGCCCCAGAACACAAACACATGAAGTATCAGTATACCACGTGGTAGCACCTGCTTTCCAGCATATTGAGTCAAATGAAACCCATGTTTCTGACCAGCCCCATATTTTGGATTCATGTGTTTAAGCCCACTCCCATTCAACCTCAAGCAGACTGTACTATGGCTGTACTATGTCGGCGGGTAAAGCACATAGTTAAGTGCATTTGGCTTCTCTCTAAGAATTTTAAAGGATTTATTCACAAGGCCATATTTCTACTCAAAATCTAACTTGAGCTAGGCAGCACTTCTGGAGACAGATGAAATGGTGGTGGACAGTTAACATATTAAATCATTCAAGGGCCACAAAAGACTTAGGGATTTGTGCAGGTTGCACTTCATAAGTTTCTCCTAAAGCAGAAAAAGAGTTGATGATGTTGCTTTAAGGAAGGATTGATTAAACAGGTATCTGCCCAGCTCTGACTTGCGAGAACTAGTTACAAGAACTATGCTGATGTCTGTTTCCTCCCATAAGCAGAAGAGTCATATTTCTAGTTCTTTGGCATCCAGGATTAGCACTAACCAAATATATTAGGAAATCCCAAATCTAAGACATTTGTGTTTTGCTTTTAAAACCAGGAAAAACGTCAAGAAAATATTTACTACTATTGACTTGTATGAGATTTTTTGGCAATGACACTTGAAAAAGAAAACATGAACTTTAACTGCTTCATTTTTGTACCTCCCATAATTTTTAGTTTCAATTTCATCCCCCTGCCCCCAAGGGCTGTGGCAATTATGGGGCATTGTACTGAATTGTTGCATCCCAATCCTGACCCCTGCAAAACTATTGAGGTGGAAGATGGACAGGCTAGCACCTTTTGAGAAAGGGTTTTCCCCATTGTAAAAAAAAAGAGGATGTCATCTAAGTAAAATGTAGAGAAGATGAGCACAAGACTGGTTTAAGAGTGTAGGACGGTGCCAGTCAACAGCTTCTCTTTTGAATGTGTTCAATGTGTTTGTGAACAACATAGTCAGGAAGATAGATGGGAGGTCCTGACATACAGGAAATCTTGAGCTGTGTCAGTATCAAGGCAAGTCTCGAAAAATGTGCATGCACTGGGAATGACATCCTGAGAGAAATGAGAAACGTTGAGTATCTGTGGAGGAGATTTACTCAGGATACCTGAGTAAAGCTAATAAAGTTTCAAATAAATCATAAAATTCAAATAAAAAGCAAAACACTGTTCAAAAAACACAGAGTCACAGCATCAATTGCACTGGGGAGGAATCCAGAACAAAGAACACTACTACAGTGCTTCCATATTCACATTTCCAGTTTCACTTTCTAACCTCCTCATGAGCTTTTTATAAGCGAGAACTCTTGGATTATTCACGGGACTTCCCAGTCTATGCATGTGCAGTACCTCTGCTTTGTCGAGGAACAGCCCTGGCATTGCGCTGTGGGGCAGGACAGCCACGGCCTGTGGGGTGCAGGGGCGTGCCTGTTGCTCGCTTGGGAACTGCCCAGAGTTCAGTGTCTTGTGAGTGTTGGGGAGATAACATGCTGCCACATTACGGGGGCTTCTCGCTGCTTCTGCCGGAGTCACTGCAAGACGCCCAGACATGACAGCACACTCCAGGACATGTCTTTGTTCCCTGCAGTCCACAGTGGACTGCAGGAAACAGACATCTCCTTGGCTGGGTAACGGGCTCTTGGCTATGCTGAAACACACGCCAGCAACAACAGCACCCAAACCCTGCACTGTTCGCTTCGGNACGGGACTTCCCAGTCTATGCATGTGCAGTACCTCTGCTTTGTCGAGGAACAGCCCTGGCATTGCGCTGTGGGGCAGGACAGCCACGGCCTGTGGGGTGCAGGGGCGTGCCTGTTGCTCGCTTGGGAACTGCCCAGAGTTCAGTGTCTTGTGAGTGTTGGGGAGATAACATGCTGCCACATTACGGGGGCTTCTCGCTGCTTCTGCCGGAGTCACTGCAAGACGCCCAGACATGACAGCACACTCCAGGACATGTCTTTGTTCCCTGCAGTCCACAGTGGACTGCAGGAAACAGACATCTCCTTGGCTGGGTAACGGGCTCTTGGCTATGCTGAAACACACGCCAGCAACAACAGCACCCAAACCCTGCACTGTTCGCTTCGGGGAGCATTTGGCCATGGGGGCAGGGGGTGAGAGCCATTTCTGCAGAGCCGCAGTGTATGTGGCTGAGGTCCCAAATGGTGAGGGTGACCACACCACCAGCCACTGCCGGAGCTGCAGGTGGGGAGCCTTGTCCCAACACACAGGGCCAGCCGCTGCTTAAGAGGACGTGATGGAATGGGACGGGACAGAAGGACTGCACTGCTTCCATCGGAACAGACAGGGGGAAGCAATGCCAGAGGCACAGCCTCTCCCTGCTTCACTGCCCTGTCCCATCCCAGTGTTCAGCATGTTCAGAAGCCAAGTGCTGTGTGCTCCCAGGAGCCAGGTGCCCCATGCTAATGCAGCGCTGGGCTGAACAGCAGGACAGAATGGAGAGACATGCACACACCCGTCCCAAGTCCAGCAAGGTTTGCCTGACGACAGGTGCTGGAGAACACCAGCTGCATTCTGGGAGCCCCGTGGATGGAAGGGGTACAACCACGCCCAACAAACCCTTGACTCCATGGTTGTTTAGAGCACCAGCTGCAGGGGGAGGGATGAGGGACATGTGTGCTGAGGTGCTGTGCTTATTATGTCCGATGGAGTCACAGTGACTGCACCTTCTCTGCTCCCAGAGTTCATGGGGACACTCTGCTTCCGGCACACATGGCTGGTGGGCAAAGCAAGCCCTGGGGCTGAGGACCCTGAGAGCCCTAGCACTGGAATAAACAAGGTGTCTCCTGGTGGGTTGTGGTGCCTCCCAGTGGCTTCCAGCTCCCTGAGAGCCCCTCTGGGGCTCGGCGCTGCACCCTCCGGCACCCCATGACTGAGGGGAGCATGGGGGGCAGGCATGGCATATTTGCATATCATGATGTGCCTATACTCGTGGATTGAGTGATTCAGGGTTCGGGAGGAGACCCAAATCCCGTGACTTCCAAGGTATGTATTAGTGTATTGGAAAAAGAAAGCGTGATAATCCTGCTCTAAACAACATGAAGGCTCAACAGACGTTAACTATTGCAAGACAGTGTATTACTCACTAACTTACATAGTGGTAGCCTCTACATCCACTTGGAAAATAAGAAGTTCAGTTAGAAGGCAAATGCATGGAATTTTTTCTATGCTCTGCTGCATGCCATAATTCTCCAAAACAGATATTGAAATTCACATAATTCTCATAATATTTTAATTTGGAAAGGACCCACAAACATCACTGAGTCCAACTCTTAAGTGAATGGCTCATATAGGGATTAAACCCAAAACCTTCATGTTATTTGTGCCAGGCTCTAGCCAAATTTGTAATTGTTTATGGATAGAATAAAGGTGTGGCTGTAAATTAGCCCTTCAGAGTATGTACCTTTTAGACCTTGTATGTCTACCTTAACAGTCATTTTCTGTGTGTATGTTTCTAGAGGAGTACACACTCATGTCATGTAAAGTTTTAACTTGTGCAGGTGCAGCTTTGCAGTAGTACTCCTAACCTTCCTTTTGCTGTCCCTTTTCTTTCAAGACAGAAGTTTTTCTCTCTGATACAACAATGGTCAATTCTAAACTAAGTGTCTGCATACAGAGCAACGTAAGTCCTTCTCTACTCATGTGCTTCATGTGACATTCATGCAATGTCATCTAATGAATTACTACCTGAGAGGATAAGGAGGGAGAGGGAGATGCTGGTGCAGATGCTGATGCCATGAAGAAGAAGTTCAGGTTGAGGTAATGTTCATGGCTGCAGAGAATTTTCAGCAACTCAAGTCTCATGGAAATCAGGGTGGAGACTGAATTCAGCTTGTTTGAAAGCTAGAAAAAAAAAAAAAGTGTCAAGTGATGGGCATGTACTGTCTAAATTATCATGCAGTGAAATATCTTGCTCCCTGAAGTGGAAATAGACATTCATCCCAGCCTACAATATAAAATGCTCACTGTACCTAACTACAGTCATACCTTGCTTATTCACACTTCTGAATTCGCATATTCACATACTTTTCCCCCGCTAATAGTATTTACATATTTGTGGAGTTTCCCAGTCAGCGCATGCACAGTACAGTGATACCTCGTGTATTCACACAGAATCACAGAATCAGTA
>WEKX01013171.1:9435-33069 GCA_013390025.1 Pitta sordida
CAGCGCTGGTCAGACCTCATCTTGAGTACTGTGTGCAGTTCTGGGCTCCCCAGTTTAAGAGGGATGTTGAGCTGCTTGAGAGGGTGCAGAGAAGGGCAACGAGGATGGTGAATGGACTGGAGGGTAGGCCCTATGAGGAGCGACTACAGGAACTGGGACTGTTCAGTCTGGAAAAGAGGAGGCTCAGAGGTGACCTCATTGCTGTTTACAACTACCCGTGGGGAGGTTGCAACCAGATGGGTGTAGACCTCTTCTTCCAGGCTGATGACACCAGAACGAGAGGGCACGGCCTCAAGCTACGTCAGGGGAGGTTCAATCTTAACGTTAGGAAGCGGTTTTTCACAGAGAGAGTAATTGCATATTGGAATGGGCTGCCCAGGGAGGTGGTGGAGTCGCCATCCCTGGAGGTGTTTAAGAGAAGACTCGACGAGGAGCTTAGTGACATGGTCTAGCTGGGGGGTGTAGGGCTGGATGACCGGCTCGGAGAGGCCTGCTAGACTGTGAGGGATCTAGGTTGGTGTTACGCTCTGGGATGTGCTCTCGGTCTCTGTACGGGTGTTAGGCGGTGAGTTGGACTAGATGATCCTTGTGGGTCCCTTCCAACTCATAATATTCTGTGATTCTGTGATTCTGTGTTGCATGATAGCGCCCGGTACTATCTGTTCCATAACTTTGCCTGGGACTGAGGTGAGGCTAACAGGTTTGTAGTTTCCTGAATCGTCCTTTTGGCCCTTCTTATGTATAGGGGCCACAACTGCCGTCTTTCAGTTATCCAGTACCTCACCTGTGGTCCAAGACTGCTGGTAAATGATGGAGAGAGGCTGAGCAAGCTCATTTGCCAGCTCTCTCCTTACCCTGGGGTGAATCCCATCCAGTCCCATGGACCTATGGGGGTCCAAATGGATCAGCAAGTCCCTAACAACTGCTTCATGAATTTCAGGGAGACTGCACTGTACCCTGGCCCCATCTACCGGTTCAGGTAACCAATCAGCATGAAGACAATCTACCCTACTGTTAAAGACAGAAGCAAAGGAGACATTAAATACCTCTGACTTATCCTCATCTCTGGTTACCAAATTTCCCTCCATGTCCTGTAGGGAGTGAAAGTTGCTACTACCCTTCTTTTTGCCATCGGTATACTTGTAAAAGCTCTTCTTATTGTCCCTCACAGAAGTGGCCAACTTGAGTTCAAGCTGGGCTTTTGCCTCTCTAATTTTCCTCCCACACGATCTAACAATGTCTCAGAACATAACCTGATTGACCTCACCCTTTCTCCAGAGGTGATATGCCCTCTTCTTCTCTCTCAGATCTTCAGGAATTTCCTTATTCATCCAGGCCAGTCTTCTTCCCCTATGGCTCATTTTACGGCTGTCACAATCCACCCAGCTAGGCTGAAGGCATAATGGTTTGTTTGCTGGATCTCAAAGTGCAAAAGAAAACCCAGACAGAGGGGTTAGCTTTGGTCAAACAGTGAAGCTTTATTATCCCGTAAAGTGGGAACGCGATCAAAGAAAGTGAGCTAGGAAAGGTAAAGAGAAAGGGAGAGAGAAAAAGGGTTCAATAGCTACCACCAGACAAATGAGTCCTCAGGGCGTCCTCATAGTTTCTGACATCAGTGCAGGGTGGGACAAGCTTCCAAAGTCCAGTTGCTAAGAGGCCATCTTTATACTTGTTGTTGCCCCTTGCCCCCCTCTTCCGTTCCAATCTGTCTTTCGTTGCCACATATGTCAGAGGAAGTGTCCAAGGCAATGTCCAAGGCAAGGTCAGTTTTGAGTGGCCTTTTGCCAGGAAGTGTGTTTTCATGTTGCAATGATAAGGCTGTATGCATATCTTGTCCTGTCTGTAGAAGCTGGTAAGCAGGCCACAGCATATCTTGTACCACAGTCCCTGGAGGCCGGGAAGAAGGTTACAGCATATCTGGTCTCTTCCCCTGGATAACGCAGGCATATCTTGTTCCACACAGTCCCTTCTCTGTGGTATCAACACTCTGGTTTTCCCTTAGCCCAGAGAACATCACTTGTCAAGACCTTAGCCTCAGTGTTTTGGGGTATATTGTCCAAGTCTCTTATGACAACGTTGAGACAATATTCCTCTTCTGACCGACTCTTACAATGGCACACAAGGACAGCCTGTTTCTACACCTTCAAGAGCACTACCTCCCAGACAACCTCCTATGACCACGTCTCCCACCAGATCTTCCTTGTTAGTGAACATCAGATCAAGAAAAGCCTCACCCCTGGTAGGCTCACTGATTAATTGTGATAGGAACCAGTCCTCTATACACTCTATGAACCTTCTGGTCTGCCTCTTTTCTGCTATGTTAAAGTCCCAGCAAATATCTGGGAGATTGAAGTCGTCTACAAGAATTAGGGAGGGTAATCTTGAGATGACCTCCAGTTGTTTGTAAAAGAATTGATCAACATCATCATCCTGATTGGGTGGTCTGTAGCAAATTCCAATCACAGTGTCAATAGTGCTGGTTAACCCCGCAATCTGAACCCATAGGCTCTCAACCCTGTCATCCCTGATCTCATGTTCCTTGACTTCCAGGGCTTCTTTAACATACAGGGCCACCCGCCTGCCCCTTCTGCCTTGTCTGTCTCTCCTGAATAATGTATGTCCATCCAACATAACATTCCAGTCATATGACTCATCCCACCATGTTTCTGTGATGGCAATTATGTCATATTTTTCCTGGTATATCAAAATTTCTAGCTCTTCCAGATTATTACCCATACTACGCGTGTTAAAATATACACACCTCAGCTGAGTTGTTGCATTCGTCTGGAGTGGGCTCACCACTCACTTTATCCCACTGAGAGGCGTTACATCCATCCACTTCCACCTTCAAACCTAGTTTAAAGCCCTCTTAATGAGGCCTGCCAACCCATAGGCTAATACCCTTCTATCCTTTTTAGATAGATGTAACCCACAAAGCAAAAGAAAACTTTATACCAATCAGACTGGGCTTTTTTTATCTTTCTTAACATATTTTTCACAGAGAGGGTGATCTCTCAGTGGAATGGGCTGCCCAAAGAGGTGGTGGAGTCACCGTCCCTAGAGGTGTTTAAGAAAAGGTTGGATGATGTACTTGGTGGCATGACCTAGATATTAGGGTAGTGTGTTATAGGTAGGATGGTGTGTTGGTAGCAGGATGGCAACAGGTTAGGTAACAGGTTTGGCTAGGTTAGGTAATAGGTGATAGGTTGGACTCGATGATGTCTAAGGTCTTTTCCAACCTTACTGATTCTGTGATTCTGTGATTCTGTGATTCTGTGATATTTCTGAACTAGAATCACTGTTGGCATTACAGAGGCCTCTTGAGGACATCAAACTCTCCCCAAATTTGGCAGTTAGATTTATCCATTCTGCCTGAAATGCAAATATGTTAGTCCTCCCCTACAGTGATTGAATTGCTGAATGGAATTCCTCAGTCTGTGTCCCGAGGAATGACTAAGTCACTTCAGTACTGCACATGTGCCTTCTCACTGGATTGGGATGGAAGTGAAAAGCAAGCTAGCTTGCATGTAAGCCATGCTGCAGCTGTTTGATGCTGCCTCTCACCTGCCTTTCTCTTCCCTGAGTTACTGTCTAGCATGGACACTTAGCAATACTTTTAACCTGTTCAAGTGGCATATTCTTCATGGCCTCCATAGAATGATTCTTTGATAATTCTCTAGATAAGTTTATATTAAACTGCATAAATGTTATGTTTTCTAGACAGGTACCTTTTATTTGTAGAACTGCACTCATGCTTCAGAGCCAAGAATATGGGCACACAGAGAAGCTCTGAATAATCTTAATCTTTAAAATCAAATTGTCACATCAAAGAATTTTCTGTTGCTGATACACAGTAGTGCATTATTTAGACTGGGTTTTGTCTTCAAACAGTGTAGCCTTTTATTACCTGCCCACTATTTATCTTATGTAGCCATGAAAGGAGACTCAACCGTCACATTTTTTGAAGAAATCTCAGGGAAACAAGAGGTTGTTTGTTGGGTTTTTTTCCAAAGTGGACATACCTTGCTAAGTTGGGGTTTTTTCTGGTCTTTGTTCTTTACTATCTATTATTTGTCATATATTTTTTTTTCACTTTAAAAATATGGCACATTCATCATTGCATTCTAAAAATTAGTCTGGTTTCACCGATTTATTGTCCCTTAACATTCACTGCAGAGAATTCTTCACAGAAGAAATAAAGATTCATGAAACTGAGGTGACAAAAAATGGAGTTATTTGAACAAAAGTAACCATTCTTAGAGTTTTATGTTTTTTGTGCTTGTAATTGTTTTATTTCTCTAATGTTCATGTTTTATTACACATTCTGCTCCACATTTAGGTTTTGGCAAATTGAGAGAATAATGGGACTATTTCTCAAAAGTGTAAAATATTACATTTCAGAAATAACATTTCAAGTACAGCCACTGTATTACACAGTTCCCAGCAGATGATTTTACATAATTAATCTCTTTTTAGTAGATAAAACTTGAATAACAATTGGTAGTTTACTTCTATTCTTATCCAGTACAAGGTGACTTTGATTAAGAAAATGGAAAAATACATTTTGATGACTATGGCATTAAAATTCAAGCACTGTTTTTCACTTAACTTTAAGAAAATATAATTCTATTTCTCGATATAATAATCAGCACCAGATGTGTCAAATGTCTTTGGTTAGAAAATGAAGGGTATAATCCCTGTTGTTTTCTGTGAGTTTATATTGGACTGCAATCACAACAATTTAAGATGTAACATCACACATTGCAGTATATTTTCTGAACTTAAATTATGCCTTGACTTTAATGAGACTATGAATTCAAATAAAAAGGTACAGGCACCTACTGCTGCAAAGCAAATTTTGAGGGCCTTAAGTCTGTTTAGCTAATAAAAAAGAACATTCAGTATAGGTCAAAACACACATTATTTTCTAAAGTTTTCTTATCACAGCAGAATTTATAAGGCAAAATCTAGCCAGAAGATCTGTCTGCCTCTAGAGCTGCACTGTTAATGACAAAGACATTGAGTACACATATTAATTTTCTACACAGTTCACACAATGTTTGACTTTTTTCTTTGTTCCATCAGTTTAAAATTCAAATGTTTCCCTAACAGAAAAAATTGTTCTTTCAGATGTCCTTTCTCTATTCCTTCCTTCAAATGAGGCAAGGAAAGAATATATTTTAAGCTATTTCAAATATTTCCTTTGTTAATCAGAAACATAATTTGCATTTAGCATTATTTGGGTATTTGAGTGTTAAGTATATCATGAAAACTTATAATCTAATGAAGTTGAAATAATAATTCTGATGGCTGGAGCTGAGTATTTTCATCACATATTTATTATCTTCCCCTCCCTTCATCATCATTTTACAAACACGTTAAATGCATTAATTAGATTGTGCATGGATCTAATAAACATTGCTGCATTACAAATTCTATTAATAGATGCAATATTTCCTACATAAAATATTGATTATATTATGTTAACTCACATGTCAAATGTGTCTACAGAAAATGGATAGTAGAGTCTCTACATGGAGACCTGGAAAACTGTTTGATAAAGACTGAAAGTCTCCTCTAATACTGCACTGAACATCTTCATTCAAGTGCCAATTAACTGCAATTTTTCATGCAATTAACATGCATATTTTATGGATACAAACACATTCTTGATTTCCACCTACTTTTTCTGAACTAGACACTGAATGCCTCAATGATATGTTATTTTCACTGCGAAGGCCTTAGTACCAAGAGGGGCAAGTTTGCTTTGGTGAAGTCTTTGAAGGAAACCAGACTCTGTCTTTTGTGTATGTGTGTATAAAACTAACAAAAAAACTGGACCTCTGTCCTCACCAGGAAGAGTGAAGTAATCCTGAGGATCAATAAAAACTAATCAAATTATTTCCTGGATCTGGACACCGCTAAAATGACAAAGCAAACAACAGCATTTACCTTGTCCAATTCAACAGCTGATATGATATTTGAAGTATCAGATATGCTACATATGAAAAAGGTCATCTTTCATTGCCTCTACTTCTTCTGCCTGCACATATCAGCCTTTGGCTATTGATCCCTGTATCCCTGAACCTGGCAACAAGACTAACTCTTTGCAATGCTGGTAAAGATAAAACAATGGGATCCTACTAATACCTACTTTGTGAAAAACTGGATTCTCTTCATAATTTTCTTCAGAGGTTCATATCATATTATCCATTTTAGCTAACTGATATTGTTTCCATTAAAAAATGAAGTAAAATTTGGCCTACCGGCTTTTAAAATATTTTAATTCAGAAGTGTAGTAAAACCAAAAGACTTTTTACTACCTACTTCAGAAACATTACCAGTATTAGTATTAGTATTAGTTAGGGATCTGATTGCAAGTTTCATAGTTTTGTAACTATGGCATTTTCAAAGCCAAATAAGAGCTTGTTTTTAAGGGGTTTCTATGCTATGGATCTGTTTAATATCAACATTCACTTGTACAATAAACTTGTTATTTATATGTTATTTTGGGAAGTCTATTAATGTTCAGTTAAGAGAGACTGAAATCTTGAACACTCCCTTGTCTTTTAGGTTTGAATGATTCTTCAGTAATTTCTTATGACTAGCAAAACATCCTCTAAATATGTTTGAGCAAATCACAGTATCACAGTACCACAGTATTTGCAAGGTTGGAAGAGACTTTGGAGATCATCGAGTCCAACCTGTAACCCAACACCAATCCACTGTCTAAACCATGGCACTAATTGCCTCATCCAGCCTACTCTTAAACACCTCCAGGGATGGAGACTCTACTACCTCCCTGGGCAGACCAATCTGTCCTAAATAAGGAAACCTCTCTAACAAACTCCAGTGTTACATAAAATTTATAAAGAAACACCAAGAATCTTGAGGCATAATGCTAAATCTTTATCTTAATACCATTGTCTTCAAAGTTATTGCTAAACATTTAAAAAGAGCATAACTAATGAAATTCAACAGGTAAGTTTTCAGTCCTCATAGACTTTCTACTATTGAAAAGAAAGTTTATAAGCATTTATAGTTTAAGTGTTGGTGCTCTAATGGTTATATTAGATAGAGATGGACCCATGATAACCTCAGAAAGTTCAACAGGGTCACATTCAAATTCCTGTACCTAGGTCGCTGCAATCCCAAGCACAAGTATAGGATAGACAGAGAATGAATTGAGAGCAGCCCTGAGGAGAAGGACTTGAGATGTTGGTTGATGAGAAGCTCAGCATGACACAACCATGTGGGCTTTTAGCCCAGAAAGCCAGTTATATCCTGGGATGCATCAAAACACACTATTATGCAGAACCTGCAAAATAACTAAGACATTAGATCTAGTCAGCACAGATTTAGGAGAGGTAGGTTCTGTCTGACCAACATGATCTCATTTTATGAATGGATGACTCGCCTGGTTAATGATAGAAAGGCCATGGATGTTGTATACTTGGATCTTAGCAAATCCTTTGACATAGTTTCCCATGATGTTAGGAAAAACTTTTTCACAGAGAGAGTGATTCCTCAGTGGAATGGTCTGCCCAGGGTGGTGGTGGAGTTGTCATCCCTGGAGGTGTTTAAGAAAAGACTGGATGAGGAACTCAACGACATAGTCTAGGTAATGGGAGACTGGGATGGATGGGGCATGGTGCCCATCCAGGCACCCTCTGGGTTCGATCCCTGGGTGGGCGGTTTCTTGGAAGTTGGACTAGATGATCCTTGTGGGTCGCTTCCAACTTAGAATACCCTGTGAACCTGTGACATTCACACAGAAAGTACAGAATGTTTATTGCTCTCTGTTGCAGAAGTACTTATGTCTTTTCCAAATGTGATTTTTTTTCAGGAAACAGTCTGACATTCTGAAAAACATTTTTAAAATATTTTTAAAAATTATTTTAAAATTAGATTTAATAATGCATTCATTATTTAAAATTATTAATTTTCATCTATTTTACTAACATTTTATTTTTATTAGTATAATATAAAATAAAATATACAGTCAGGTCTCCTATATTGCACACCCGCGGTCTTATTTAGGACCCGCGCAGCCCGACTTCCGCGTTGAATGGTGGTCACACCAGTACCGCTGCTGCAGTCACCACGGCTGCTGGCCCTGCTGCCACAGCCACCCCTGTCGTCCCCCGTGCCGCCCCCACCACCCGTGCAGACCTCGCTGCTGCCTGTACCTCCACCACCGTCCGTTCCGCTGCCCAGACTGCCGCTGCCACCACCACCGCCATCACTGCCGTGGCAGGTCGCGCATGTGCAGTTGCGAAACAGGTCTCCTACATAGCTAAAAAATCATGCTGCTAAGATCTGAAGCTGCAATATGGGGGGCGCGAAGTGCAAGAGGGCTCACTGTATTGCTATTTAGTAATACTTAATGCTATTTTAATATAGCAATGCTTATGTTATATTAATACACTAGAGATATTACTAAAATAATAATAGTAAAATTGGAAACAAAATAGTTGTAATAATTTAAGAAATAAAATTTGAGGGACTATTTTTAAACTGTCCTTGTTTTCTTTTTTGCCCGTCTTTTCAATCCATAGTACAATTTTTCTTATCATGAGTGAGCCTCTCTCGAATACAATTGCAATTATTGATGCTTTTTGTCTTAGTCCTTTCAAGCTCAGATATTTTCAAGACATTTCAAGAAATAGGACAATTAAGGATCTAATTAGAATCTAATCTAATTAGTGTGTCTCTCCATATATATAAAGAATCTATCACTTGTTAGAACTTCAATACTTATACTCTGTTTTAACTTGCTAATTGTAGCTCTTGAAAGAATGAACATTCATCTGGAAAACCAACACTCTGATAGCATCTTCTGTAGACTTCATTGCTCTGTATGCATTCCTACTATCCTCTTCTAACTCTACGTTTTGCCCATACAGAATGGCAAAAGGGACGGTTTAAAAGACCAAAGATTAAGGCTTCATTTTTCACAGAATCACAGAATCACAGAATATTATGAGTTGGAAGGGACCCACAAGGATCATCTAGTCCAACTCACCACCTAACACCCGTACAGAGACCGAGAGCACATCCCAGAGCGTAACACCAACCTAGATCCCTCACAGTCTAGCAGGCCACTCCGAGCCGGAAGGGGCCCAGGGTCATCCAGCCCTACACCCCCCAGCTAGACCATGTCACTAAGCTCCTCGTCCAGTCTTCTCTTAAACACCTCCAGGGATGGCGACTCCACCACCTCCCTGGGCAGCCCATTCCAATATGCAATTACTCTCTCTGTGAAAAACCGCTTCCTAACGTTAAGATTGAACCTCCCCTGGCGTAGCTTGAGGCCGTGCCCTCTCGTTCTGGTGTCGTCAGCCTGGAAGAAGAGGTCTACACCCATCTGGCTGCAACCTCCCCGCAGGTAGTTGTAAACAGCAATGAGGTCCCCTCTGAGCCTCCTCTTTTCTAGACTGAACAGTCCCAGTTCCTGTAGTCGCTCCCCATAGGGCCTGCCCTCCAGTCCCTTCACCATCCTCGTTGCCCTTCTCTGGACCCTCTCAAGCAGCTCAACATCCCTCTTAAACTGGGGAGCCCAGAACTGCACACAGTACTCAAGATGAGGTCTGACCAGCACTGTGTACAGGGGAAGGACAACCTCCCTGGACCGACTGACCACACTGTTCCTAATGCAGGCCAGGATGCTATTGGCCTTCTTAGCCACTAGAACACAGAAAAAAATACACAATTTCAGCTAAAATTGAAAGAAATCTGAATCTTGGCCAGATTTCTAATTTTAGGGTTGAACTGGAGCTCAAAGTGCTGAAATTATATAATTATATAAAAAACCAGACCACCACAGAATCACAGAATCACAGAATCAGTAAGGTTGGAAAAGACCATAGAGATCATCAAGTCCAACCTATCACCTGTTACCTAATCTAATCTAGTCAAACCTGTTACCTAACCTGACCTGTTGCCATCCTACTACCAACACATCATCCTACCTATAACACACTACCCTAATATCTAGGTCATGCCACCAAGAACTTCATCCAACCTTTTCTTAAACACCTCTAGGGACGGTGACTCCACCACCTCCTTGGGCAGCCCATTCCACTGAGAGATCACCCTCTCTGTGAAAAAGTTCCTTCTAATGTCCAGTCTAAATCTCCCCTGACGCAGTTTAAGACACTGGCCAGTACCACAGAAACTAGCAGTACCTCAAGAAATTATCCAAAATGGAATAATGCCTTTCTAAAATAAGACATAGATTGAGCTGTTCTTTGACATCTTGAAGACAAAATGAGAAAATACCTGGTAGAGTAGAAGAGACTGGTCGCAGTGTGTTACAACTCTTACAATCAAGGAAATGCAAGTATTGGAAGAAAAATGTTGACTTTCCAAAGCTTGAGAAAACCAAATGTGGAAATGTAAAGGTCTTAATCAAGTGTGTGTAAGACAGTTTTAATATGTAAAATCATACCATGAAAGGAGAAAAAGCATCTGCCTCCACCATTTAGAATTTCATTACCTGATACAGACTGACTCCAGGGCACATATAAATTACCACTGTGAAATCTGAGAGCATCTAGATTTGGTGTACATAAATGTATCCTGGTAAAGGAAGAGTCAGGCCGAAGTCAATCACGAATTTTCATAGAAGTATAGTGAAAGCTCATTTATTATAAACAAAACATCGCTTTTTATCCCCTCGGTGCTCATTACACACATCACACAAGTGCACTTCTACTCTAACATTGATATCTAGTCTAATAGCACACGCCTTACTAATACCCGATTGGAGGACTTCTCTAGAGGTAGCCCGCTTGACTTTCCACATTCCTTTCTTCCAAAGTTATCTTCCCAGTTACTTTCTTTAGCTGGATCCAAGGCCATTGACGTAGTTACCATGGAAAGTCCCAGACTTCTGTAGCAGGGCAAATACCTCTTTGTGTCCTCTGGTCTCTAAAAATCCCTCTACATCCTGGTCCCATCCTAAAAAAATTGTATGAATAGGATGTGAAATCAGTTATACACTGAGTACCCAAGGCATGGAAATTTTTGGAACATTCAGGTTTAAGTTGCTTTCATCTAACTGTAGGGATGCCTGGCACCCACTGAGTCTCTGTAGAGTCAGTAAGGAGAAGAAAGCACTTCCTCCAGGTGACTCAGGCCATCACAATCATAATGTGGAAGTGCATTGATTACAGGCATGGATTAGGGTGATGACGATCCTTTGTGAAGTACCTGACTTCATACATAAGGTTAGATTTACTGCACCTGAGGTTTAAGTATTAAGCAGAATTTATATCAAAGCCTGAAGCAACTTGGTCTGTTTTTAATTCACTGAGCAACTCACATAATATACACTGTATATTTAAGAAATGTGCAGCATCTATGCAGTCCTTTAGATTAGCATTAGACTATTCTGATGATTCATAGATAAAAAGTTAACTTATTTTCACAGATCTACTCTCCTTGCACTACAAATTCACAATGCTCAAGGAGTTCATGGCAATATGCCAAGAATTCTTATTTTTCTGGAGCAAAGTCTCTCTGGTTTGCATAAGGGATTCTGTTCATTGCAATGCCTGTGCCAAGTCATTCATCTTTTCAGTCCTAAGCATGTCCTGCCCAGGCACCAGAAGGTGTAAATGATTCAACTTCTTTCTCAAGAAAACCTTTGGCTTTTGCAGTGTTGTTTGATCTCTTTATTAACTTGACTTACAAACTCTGACAGATAAATATGTTTCCAATTCTGTTAAACTACAAAAATTAAGACAGAGGTAATGATAAAAACCTGTCAGAATAATTATCCTTACATATGTTTTTGATCTGTTCGTATCTACTCCAGCTGTTTTTGATCAAGTACCAAGAGACATACTATCTTGCTTTTTGTATGAAAATAAAGAGTAAAAATTGGAATTAGTATCTAAGTGCTACTAAGAGGAAAGGTATTGTACAAAAAGATTTTTCGTTTAACAGCAAGCAGGAAAGTAGTATGATTTGAGGAGTTTGGGAAGATAACATGCATGTCCACCTGACTGTGTACCCATACTAGGCAAATGGGTGCTGAACCTTGGCCAGTTCTACCAGACAATAATTGCCGGTGATTGGAAGCCAGAAATCTCCATTTCAGTACGTGAATATATTGTCCTACAGCCACTGGAAAATTCCCTTTTTGGCTCCCACCACCATGCATTTCTGTAGCATAGCATCCCAATTATTTTCTAGGTTACAAGACAGTATTTCCAAATGATCTGTATACTTGTTTAACTCTTTTTGTATTAACACGTTTGTTACTTTTGTATGTTTCTTCAGAACACTGGTAAAAATTAATAGGAAAAAAACCAAATGCATATTTAGATTTCACAGATGAAGAAAGTTGGATCTTGATTTCAGTCCATAAGAGAATATTGGGCCATGAATCTCTGAAAATACATATAACATAAAAAGATATAAGATAATTCCTCCTATTGAAATCATTATCATGTCCTTCATAATTACAATTTTCTAAACATTTGATGTCATAATAAGAGCTAAAAAAATCATTATGTCCACCCACCCATACACTTCTATTTTCTCTCTCTTGTGCATTTTCTGCGGAAACTGCAATAATAGTTATTCTCACTTAGATTCAGTTTTGATTCAAATACTTTTGAAACCAAAAAAAATTAAGCATTGCAATTGTGATCTAAAAGATCTAAATTTACATGCAGATGGGAAGATAGAAAAAAGATCCAAAAACTAACTCGTAGCTATGATTTTGCACCATGCTGTTATTTTTTTCACATAGTGCCTGTATATTTACGATGTGTTCACTGGGGCATCTTTATAAGATTGTCCATTGAGATGTCCAAATCAGCGGTGAGGGGTGGGGGGTAAATTCTACTAATAGACCATAAGACTTTATTGTAGTCATTCTGCAGTTCACTGGAGCCATGTGGGAGATTCAGAAAGGGTTGAGTCTCCCCAGAGCAGAGCATAGTCCCTGGCGTCCCCCATTTCAGTCCAAGGAATGGCTGTTTCCAGTGTAGGTACACATGGAGTAGTTTTTGTCAACTCCTTGCATTTCCAGTTATGTACACACCATAGAACAGAGCTCAGCCCATCTAAAACCTGCTAAGCATCTGCAGAGCCAGCCACGTTGCCATGGCTATAATACTGTTCAGGGTCCCAGACAGGTAATTCAAATTTACATTTGTAAATTCAAGCTTCAGTCATTTCACTAGCTGTGATGCAAACATACCCTGAAGTCATGGATGCCAGACTGCAGTCTACCAACCACCTGTGGTTTACAGATACCCATTAAAGACTGCAGAAAAAACCCCACACACTGTCTGTCAACCCTGTACTCATCGAATGCATAAGTTGCTCCTATGACAGACACAGAGGAAGTATATCTAGCTATGCTCCTCCTACTTGCAAGAAATCATGCAACCCACTGTTTATTCTCGGGAAAATCACTTAATCCCATTGTACATCAGTTTTCCAGTCTGCTGAATGCTTTGAAATGACATAGATTATCTATACCAAGAAAAATGCTGTAAACTAGCCTTCATTAATACTTACAAACCAGTTTGAAATTAGTAGATTAAAGATGCTAACATTTTGATATTTTTCTGTTTCAAATTGTATTAAAATGATAATAATTTATAATTCAAAAAGAAAACCCAAATATGCACAAAATTTAAATGCATGAAAATATAAACATGGAATACAAATAAACAGCTATAAAAATGTTGTTTAGAAGAATTGATTGAGTCATGAAATGGCACAATATTCTGGTAAAAAATATCTCTAAAACATCAGGAATCTTTTTTGGCTGCATTTTCACAATAACACCTGTTGGCGGCTCAGTAGGAAAAAAAAGAGTTTTCTGTATAAAAAAACCCAGTTAAAACCCAAAAAACTCTCAAACGTGCACTTCAGAGGAAAATGAAATAATGTGGAACTACATCTAAAATTAGATAAGAAAAACAATCTCTTGCATAAGTATTATCAAAGCAATATACTGTTAAAGTGAGAGTGTGATACAAATTAGATGTTTTTTTAAATATAGTTCAAAGCTTTCAGGTGGTGAGTGATTCTATAAAAATCTTGGCCATTTAGCCTGATCACAAAGGTGGTGATTCTAATTTTAGTTTGGGGATGTAGAAATAAGGCGAATCATAATATTTGAATATAAAGAGTACAGATGAAAAATTTTTCTGAAATTGAAGGAAAGTACTTGTGCACACTTGAAAGTACTTATTTTGAAAAAAGAAGTTTTGAACAATAAATATGTTAGACTTACTAATTATGGTTGTGATTCACAGGAGTTATAATTCTCCATTGCTTCTAAAATTTATCATTAAAATCTTGCAGGGTTTTTAAAATTGCTACCAATACAGACATAAAATATACATAGATACAAATATTTTTGAGAAATCAACATTTGTTGATAGGCAATAAAATCTTTCAAGACACACTTTTTCAGAATTAATACAATAAACACATTTTTATCCTGTAATATGTTGTCAATCTATGAATACACTGCAGACTGGAGGAAATATTTGTGATTATGATAAGGAGCAAAACAATGCTACAGTCTGAGACTACTTGTGGAAATAAGACTGCATATGGGAGCTGAACGCCTTCCTTTGTCAGTTTGTATAGAATATCCAGTCTCACTTCGAACATTGCTGAGCTAAATGATAGGAAGTGAATGTAAATAATTATATCTAGGGGGGGGGTTTTAGCCCTTAATACATTCTGTAGCAACACAGCTGTAGTTATATATCTATATTTATATAATCAATTATATTTGTCAGACACCTGTATCTGCTAATTTTTCATGTGCTATCACTGAACACAAGTTCTCTCATCCCTTCAAATTCTCATATTTTTCAAACTAGGTAAGTTTAAATATTCAGATCTCACAGGTTCACAGGTTATTCTGAGTTGGAAGGGACCCACAGGATCAGCTAGTCCAACTCCCAAGCGAACGCCCACCCAGGGATCATGCTCACAAGTTAGGAACCATGGGCACCAACCCTCCCACCAACTAGACCATATCACTGAACTCCTCATTTAGTCTTCTCTTAAACACCTCCAGGGATGGCGACTCCACCACCTCCCTGGCCAGACCATTCCACTGAGAGATCACTCTCTCTGTGAAAAACCTCTTCCTAACATCCAATCTAAACCTCCCCTGGCTTACTCATTTTATTGATCCTGAAATTGTGGCAACCGTATATACTTGCTGAAACACAGTACTGTGAACCCTTTAATCTCACAGCGGTTTCTGTCTTCTCAAGCTCCGTAAAGCCCCTATTCCATGAAGACAGATGGCTCATGAATATGCAAATAAGCTACGCCTGTCACCCTGCCCCCAGAGCTCAGCGGGACATTCCTACCACCACTCTGTGCACTGTGATGAGACAGGCTTCTGCCACTCCTCATATAGGGAGTCCCAGGATTCCTGGCTTTTGTCACCCCTGCTGTACCATACTGCGATGAGACCCTGCCGCATGGCGGAGAGACCTAACTGCAGTCATGAGGACTGTAATGTGCTCACCACTTGGGAGCAGGCTTTAATGCAACCACCGCTTGCAAGTGGGGTGCAATACACTCGTCACTTGGAAGCAGACTGTGATGGTGCCATGATCATGAGCCTCACAGAAATAGCAGTTGCTCTAGGACCGGACGGCACCCAGGCACTGCGCCTGGCTCCACTCTGGCAGCTGCCTGGCCTCCCTGCTTCCCACAACTCCACTCTGGGGGCTTCCTGGCCACCGTCCCCCAGCTCCGCTCAGGTGTCTGCCTGCCCACCTTCCCATGGCTCCACTCTCAGCAGCTGTCCGGCAGACCCAGGAGCTGCCTGGTTGACAAGCAGCCACCACTCCACTGCGGCCCCAGTGCCAGCTTGATGCAGTGTGTCTAAAGCTTCCCTAGAATGTTATTAATCTTTATAAAACACTCATATGCTGGTTTATGAGTGAACAGCACTGGCCTGCACCAATGCTCTGTCCAGTTTTAAACCCTTGCATCTCCAGTGGCACTTTTACTCTGTGTCATGACCGCAAATACTACTGCCGCCAACAAGTGGCGTGGGGATCAAGGCTTCCAGGCGTAGCTGCTACAGGCAGTGAGGTGCCTGCAGGAGGCACTACCTCCAACTCTTTTGCTGCCACATCAGCAAGCAATCTGGCCAAAGAGACCTTTGCCGCCAGAGACATGGGGGAAGAAAAGAGAAAGCCTCCGCCATTATGGGTGGAGACGTGGTTTCTGCCTTGTTTCTGGAAGTGGGCTATGAGGTCACTCCATCCCACTCTGAATGAAAACAAGGTATGAACTCCCTGTGTTTCACCCAGGAGGAGGCACATCCCTATGGTGGGTCCACAGTTCACTGTTACATGGGGGTTTGGCAAAGCCTCACGGTGGGTCCTCAGACTCCCACTGCTGTGTGAGGGCTCAGCAAAGCCCCACAGTGGGTCGACGAAGCCCCGTGGAGGGTCTACAGCCCACCGCCACTACACAGGGGTTTGGCAGAGCCCCGTGGTAGATTGGAAGCCCATCACTGCCAGAGCATGGCAGCAGGTGTGCAACATCCACCATTTCTGGGCACGAGGAGCAAACTCTGGGTGATGCCCAAGTAAGGAAGAGCCAATACCACCTCTTGGCATGACCAAGGGATGGTGCATGCGCAGGTGCAAAAATGCCTCAAAGAATTGAGGACTCTTCATGGGAAAAAAATCACGATACACTGAAGCTGCAAGTTTTAAAGGGCAAAGTACTGAGGGTTACCTGTACTCATATTTCTAAAATGTAACACAGACTTTTGTTAGTTTACCAGACACAGATAAAACTGTACACAAAAGTACAGATGTACAAAAAGTGCAGAGTAGTCTGAGAAGATGTTTTGGCAAGGTATTTTTTCCCTTCAATGGCCACTCCTTTTATAATGTAGCAGGGCGGAGGGAAAGATGCAGAAAACACATAATCATGCGGGCTAGTTTACATGCTTTGATCATTATCTTTCCATTACTTTTGAATCTCTGTTCAATTATCTAAAATATAAGTCTAGGTACAATGATGTTCAGTGAACACTGTCTTTATATTTTTATCATATTTTTCCACTCAAGTACAAGAAATGGGCTAGGTTCTCACACTACTGTGGTCAGCTCAAGATCTTGCCAGATCCAAAATTTAATGCCTTTCACATCTTTGCAGGGGACTGATTACAGTATCACACAGCAAGGTTGGAAAAGACCTTGGAGATCATCAAGTCCAACCTGTAACCCAACACAATCCCATCACCTAAACCATGTCAGTAAGTGCCTCATACAGCCTACTCTTAAACACCTACAGGGACACTGACTCCACCACCTCCCTGGGCAGCCCGTTCCAATGGTGAATCACCTTTTTTGTGAGGAATTGCTTCCTAATATCAAGTTTAAACCTCCCCTGACAGAGCTTGAGACTGTGTCCTCTTGTTCTGTCTCCAGCAGCCTGAGACAAGACACTGACCCCCACCTGACTACAACGACCTTTCAAGAAGTTGTAGAAAGCAATAAGGTCTCCCCAGAGCCTCCTCATCTCTAGGCTAAACAAACCCAGCTCCCTCAATCACTCCTCATAGTGCTTGTGCTCCAGCCCCTTCACCATCCTTCTTGCCCTTCTCTGAACACATTCCAGTATCTTTACATCTTTCTTAAAATGAGAGGCCCAGAACTGGACAAAGTACTCAAGGTGCGATCTAACCAGTGCCAAGTACAGGGGAAAGATAACTTCCTTAGTCCTGCTAACCACACCATTCCTGATGCAGGCCAGGATGCCACTGGCCTTCTTGGCCACCTGAGCACACTGCTAGTTCATATTAAGTTTCCTATCTGCCGGTACCAGCCACTCCATCCCCAACCTGTAGCTCTGCATGGGGTTATTGTGACTAAAGTGTAGAACCTGGCACTTGGACTTGTTATATCTCATACTATTGGAATCTGCCCATTTTTCCAGTCTGTCCAGGTCCCTCTGCAGGGCCCTCCTACCCTCTAAATTATTGACACCTGCTCCGAGCGCAGTATCATCTGCAAACTTGCTTATGATGGACTCAATCCCATCATCAAGATGATCAATAAAGATATTAAACAGGACCGGGTCCAACACTGATCCTTGGGAGACACTGTTGTGAAGAGCCTGGCCAGAGTCATTCATGAGTCTTCATAGAAATATAGTGAATGCTCAATTTATTATGAACAAACTATCCCCTTTATCCCCTCAGTGTTCTAGTACACACACCACTCAAGCCTATCACACGCATGATACTACTCTAACATTGTTCTGCACTACGTCCATTAGCTTTATCTCACTCTTTCATTGGAGCATACTCTGAGGGCACCCAGCTGCAGTTTCCACATTCTTCATTCTGCTTATCTCTGGTAGTTTCTTTCTTTAGCTGGATTCAAGGTCAAATCACCATGGTTACCTGGAAAGTCCAAAGTGTTTGCAGCAGAGTGAATGTTTCTTTGTGCCTTCTATTCCCTAAAAATTCCTCTACTCCAGGACACCACTAGTGACCAGCCACCAACTAGATGTGATGCTGTTAACCACCACTCTCTGGGCTCGGCCATCCAATTAGTTCCTAACCCAGCACAGAATGCTCCTGTCCAAGCCCCTGGCTGCCAGCTTCTCCAGGAGTATACCATAGGAGACTGTGTCAAAGGCTTTACTGAAGTCTAGGTATACTACATCCACAGCCTTCCTCTCATCTATCAGACTAGTTACTTGGTCATAAAAGGGGACCAGGTTGGTCAGGCAAGACCTATCCCTGCTAAATCCATGCTGTCTGAGCCTGATCTCCTGGTCATCCTGCAGGTATTGCATGATTGCACCCAGGATTATCTGTTCTATAATTTTACCTGCAACCGATGTCTGGCTGACAGGTCTGTAACATCCCGGATTGTCCTTCTGGCCTTTCTAGTGGATGGGCATCACATTGGTCAACTTCCAGTCATCCGAGTCCTCACCTGCAAGCCAAGACTGCTGATAAATGATAGAGAGTGGCTTAACGAGCTTGTCTGCCAGCTCTCTCATCCCCCTAAGTGGATCCCATCTGGTCCCATCCATTTAGGAGGATCCAAGTGGCTCAGCAGGTCTCTAATTTCTTCCTCCTGAATGACAGGGGGACTACACTGAATTCAGACCCCATCTACCAGTTCAGATGACCAGTTGTCTTGTAGACAATCTGCCTTACTGTTGAAAATGGAGGCAAAGAAGGCATTAAGGATCTCTGCCTTTTCCTTATCTCTAGTTACTATATTTCCCTCCACATCCAATAGGGAATGAAGATTGTTGCTGCCCTTATTTTTGCAATTAATATATTTATAAAAGCACTTCTTATTGGCCTTTACAGAAGCGGCCAGTTTGAGTTCCACCTGTGCTTTTACCTCTCTAATTTTCCTCCTACACAACCTAACAATATCTTTAATCATGACCTGATTTACCTTCCCCTCTTTCCAAAGGTGATACACTGTCTTTTTTTCTCTTAGTTCCTTCAGAAGCTCCTTACTCATTCAGGTTGGTCTTCTTCCCCTGCGGCTCATCTTACAGCACATTGGGACAGCCTGCTTCTGTGCCTTCAAGATTTCATTTTTGAAGTACATCCAGTTTCCTGGACCCCCTTGGTTCTAAAGGTCTATTTCCCAAGGTACTCTCCTAAATAATTCCTTAAATAATCCAAAGTCCACCTGCCAAAAGTCCAGTATGGACATTCTATTCATGTTCTTCCTTGTTACACTGTCTATTGAAAATTCTATTATCTCATGGTAACTGCATCCCAGGCAGCCTCTGACCACAACATCACCAACCAGCCCTTCCCTATTCATGAACAGCAGGTTGAGCACAGCCTCATCCCTGGTAGGCTCACTCACCAGCTGTGACAAAAAGCAATCCTCAGTAAATTCCAAGAATCTTGTGGACTACTTCCTCTCAGCTGTGTTAAGTTCCCAGCAGGTATCTGGAAGATTAAGGTCTCAAAAAAGAACAAGGGCAGCTGATCTTGAGACAGCCCCAAGCTGCTTAAAGAACAATAGATCTACTTTTTCCTCCTGGTCGGGCAGTCTGTAACAGACTCCAATCTGGATGTCAGACTTAGGTTGGACTCGATGATCTCTAAGGTCTTTTCCAACCTTACTGATTCTGTTATTCTGTGATTCTGTGATTACCCCTCTGACTCTTACCAATAGGCACTCAACCCGGTCATCATGAATCTTGATTTACTTGACTTCCATAGGATCAAGAACCTCCTTAATACACAGGGTCACTCCTCCACCTTTTCTCTTACACCTGTCTCTCCTGAAGAGCTTGTAGCCTTCCATGACAGCACTCTGGTTATGAGTCATTCCATCACGTTTCCATAATACAGAATCACAGAATCACAGAGTATTATGAGTTGGAAGGGACCCACAAGAATCATCTAGTCCAACTCACCACCTAACACCCGTACAGAGACCAAGAGCACATCCCAGAGCGTAATACCAACCGAGACCCCTCACAGTCTAGCAGGCCACTCCGAGCCGGAAGGGGCCCAACGTCATCCAGCCCTACACCCCCCAGCTAGACAATGTCACTAAGCTCCTCATCGAGTCTTCTCTTAAACACCTCCAGGGATAGCAACTCCACCACCTCCCTGGGCAGCTCATTNAAGGTCCCTCTGGAGGGCCTTCCTACCCTCCGGCAGTTCAACATTTGCCCCCAGCTTACAAACTATATCATAGCTCTCCTGCTGGACCAGGACTTCCAGCTCCTATTGTTTGTGCCCGTACTGCATGCTCTAGGGTGCATGCACTTCAGTTGTATACTGACTTCACTCTTGATAATCTCTCACCCTCTTCATTTTCATCTCTGGTGAGCCTGGCTCCCTCCTCCTTCAGGCCTAGTTTAAAGCCCTCTCAATGAGGTCTGACAACTCATGAGCTCATGTTAAGTTCCCAGCAGATATCGGGCAGATTAAAGTCTCCTTCTATAACTAGGACAGCTGATCTTGAGGCTGTGTCTAGTTGCTTAAAAAGCAATAGGTCTGCCTCTTCCTCCTGATCTGGCGGTCTGTAACACACCCCGAGCAGAATTTCAGCTTTATTGGGAATCCCTGTTACCTTGACCCATAGGCTCTCTACTTAATCATCCTTCATATCAATTTCTATGGTATCTAGGGTAGCTTTAATATACAGGGTCACCCCCCTACCCTTACTTGCTCTCCTATCTTTTCTAAAGAGTGTGTAGCCTTCCAATGTGGCGCTCCAATCGTTCACATCATCCCATCACGTTTCCGTGATGGCAACTATATAATATCGCTCCTCCATCAGGACTATCTCACTGATATGTCAGTTGGATGTTTTCATGTTCAAATAGATTATGCTACAGGCAGTCCATGAACTTAGCTATAGCTAAAGGAAAAATCTCTTATCCTGTATAAAGTGATACCAAAATTTTCACTCTCTAGGTTAACAATGACAGTGGGTATTTAGCTACAAGATTTTTTCTCGCTTGCCATCTGTCATCAGGTTCTTTACTTTCAGTGGCACATAAAATCTGATTAGTCTGCATCAGCAAGTGCTACTTTGAAGAACAAATTAAAATACACTAAAAGTTATGCAGTTCTTTAATTGCTTTCCTGGAATGTATCCAAATTAAAATATGTTTGCTTGGATAAATATAATAAGAGAAACCTCCAAGGGACAAACAGCATAGCCTCATGCTATTTGGTTAATGTCACAGGACTTAGTCCCATTGGGACATGATAATGTTGTTTAGAACTAAACTATATCTCAGCACAATTTGCCTTGAATTCTAGATTCAGTTTCAGGTCCCTCACTACCAAAAAGGCATTGAAGTGCTGGAGTCCTTCCCTGAGTCCAGTACAACTCTGATGAGGAGAAGCCGTGGGACCTGGGATTGTTTAGCCTCAAGAAAAGGAGGCTCAAGGGGAACCTTATTGCTCTCTAGAATTTACCTGAAAGGAGGTTGTAGACATGTTGAAGTCAAAAAAGAATATTCATGTGCTTTGAAAGGCATTATAATTAATTTTTTTAAAGTACACTAATACCTCACCTATTGTGGGGGGTTGGTTCCAAGTACCTGCCAGGAGAAGCAAAATCCACAGGGTAGGGATTTATACATACGTAAATGTGGCCTGCCCGCTATCCCACCCCCTCAGTCCCAGCGAGCACTGGGAGGCATTCCCTGCCCATCCCCATGCCGTGTGCTGGCCCAGACAACCTGCTGGACCACACTGCAGGATGAACCCTGTCCCTGCTGCTACTGTGGGCTGTCACTACCTGCTGCAGGCTGCCACTGCCATGGGCTTCCCCTGCTGCTGCCACAGGGAGGGAAGGTTCCCCCTCCCTCACATGGGAGAGGCACGTGCAAACATTTGCTGGGTCAGTCAGTGGCCCTGGTTATCGTGGTGGTCACATGACCCGAAAAAAACCCGCAAAGTGGAGAATAAGTGGAGAAAAGTGCTTCACTTAAAAAATACCCACAATGAACTGGATTAGCAAATGCAGAAGAGCAAAGTAGTAAGGGATTGTTGTATAATATTTTCTATTGGCTAAATCACAGAATCACAGAATCACAGAATATTATGAGTTGGAAGGGACCCACAAGGATCATCTAGTCCAACTCACCATCTAACACCCATACAGAGACTGAGAGCACATCGCAGAGCATAACACCAACCTAGATCTCTCACAGTCTAGCAAGCCACTCCGAAAATAGACCCAAAGATCCTAAACCAAATAGTAAAATTATACAAGGAAATAAAGGAAGTCGTGCTACCTAAATGTTACACTTTTAAAGTAACTAGTTACACAATGTCTGACATAAATCATGTGTATACATATTTTTAAATAAAAAGAACATAAGATTTCTATAGAAAAATAATATGGTAACAATTGACATGAAGTTCATTGCTTTTTCTGTCATCTTTTTGGTTATTATCTAACATCTATGACCAGTACTAGTCTTTTCTTATTTCTTATTTTATCCCAGCAGCATAAAATCACCATAATAATTGCAGGTGGGCTTCTGTTTTAGAAAGTGAATAACTAAAAATGTTTTTTCCTTTGTTTTATCACAGACATATAAAAATGCAAAATTATTATGTCTGAATCACCTGTTTTGAAAAATCTATTAAAGATGTAAAAAAATATACAGAGTGACCCTGGAAGTTGCAGGGTTAGGTCTGTGTAGGTCCCACAAGTTATGCAATCCATGAAGATACTGAATCCCATGAATATTCAATTACACACACACAGAATCACACACAGAATATTATGAGCTGGAAGGGACCCACAAGGATCATCTAGTCCAACTCACCATCTAACACCCATAAGGAGACCGAGAGCACATCGCAGAGCATAACACCAGCCTAGATCCCTCACAGTCTAGCAGGCCACTCCGAGCCGGAAGGGGCCCAACGTCATCCAGCCCTACTCCTCCCTGCTAGACCATGTCACTAAGCTCCTCGTCCAGTCTTCTCTTAAACACCTCCAGGGATGGTGACTCCACCACCTCCCTGGGCAGCCCATTCCAATATGCAATTACTCTCTCTGTGAAGAACCGCTTCCTAATGTTAAGATTGAACCTCCCCTGGCGTAGCTTGAGGCCGTGCCCTCTCGTTCTGGTGTC
>WEKX01013171.1:33256-59020 GCA_013390025.1 Pitta sordida
CTCCTGAAGCTTATTGTGTGAAACCGTGTCAAAGGCTTTGCTAAGGTCCAAGTACACAACATCCACAGCCTTTTTGTCGTCAACCAGTCGAATCACTGGATCATAAAAGGAGATCAAGTTAGTCAGGCAGGACCTGCCTTTCCGAAATCCATGCTGACTAGATCTAATGTCATGGTTGTTCTGCAGTTGCTGTGTAATGGTACACAAGACCATCTGTTCCATGACTTTGCATGGGACTGAGGTCAGGCTGACTGGTCTGTAGTTGTTAGGATCATCTTTCCTGCCCTTACCACCCACCCGTAGCCACACACCCTCCACTAATAAGCTCTGGAGCGCAATCCTGAGAGCATGGCTTGCACTGTAGCACCTCGTTAAAGTGGAGGAACTGATTTTTGGTGCCCCCTGGCCACAGAATTCAGGGTCCAGGAAGTTATGCACATGCGTGCAGTCACACAACTCGCTGAAAATCCAACCATGACTACTTGAATACATGAACATGCAAACCACAAATATGCAGGGTTTGTCTGTATGTAGAATTTGTTCTAATCATGAACGGAAATTAATCAAGAACTAATTTAATTTCCAGTAGGGAGATAGAAATTTTACAAAGAGTGGAACCTATCTGGACCAAAAGATTATATATCTAAAATATATGTGTGTGTGTGTGTTTTTATTTCTTCACCTTCCCCAAGACATTTGGTGTTTGCCATGCTAATACATCCAGAATGTCATTATATATTTATGCAAGTGTTGTCACATCTGAAATTTGCCTAGGTAGGGCTTTATTAGTTCTATGATGTTCTTGAAATCCAGGTAGAACAGCAATATTTTTATTCCTCATAAAGACCAAGAAAAAATACTTTAGAAGCCGGGCTCTCAGCTGCTCTTAGCAGTCAGTGTAGAACACAATACCACACCTGGTCTTCAACTGCAAAAAAATTATCAAGCATATGTTCATATTCGTATTGATATTTAGTATTTAAATTGTGTATCTACAAAATACTTGATTTAATGTCAAGATGACTTTGCTTAATTTTTTTAGTCCTTTAGAGTATAACTTTTGAGTATATTCCAAGTCTTCTCTTTGAATAATATTTTGACAAATATCTGTGTTAACAGTACTTGGATAAAATACTCTATCCATGCAATTTATGTGTCCGGCACAGTCTTATTATTTTAAAGATAACTTCAAGGACATGGAATTTGCTCACCTTTAGTGTGTATACCAATTAATTCTTATTTTTCTCTTTTCCTTCATCGTTTCTTTGTCTCTGTGTGTGTAGGGTTTTAAATATTCATCAAAGCACAGTGATATTAACTGATTTTATTCTGTTCAACCTTTGCATTTGAGTCGCAATGTGAGGTTATGTACAAGATGTAAACGTTCTAAGGGCTTCCAGGATATATTAGAACCAGATTTTTGATTATGCTGCAGTGGTCATAATATAGACAGTTATATAAACAAAAGAATTCTGGTAATGATTATTATGCCAAAGCCTTATACTGTTTGACTTCTTTTGATTTGGTTTTTTTGGGTTTTTTATGACATTTCATTGGTTCATATCCATCTCTTGAAATGCTAATAATGCACTTTAAATTTTAAAAATGCAATTAACTCTTCAATGAAAATGAGAAGTAAGACTCCTTTTTGGTCTGCTGCAGTTTACTGCTAGCCCATTTCAGATTAGTTCTCATTACTAGTTGGGCTGTGAAAGATACTCACTTAGCGCCATATGTTCAAGAGGACATAAGTCTTACAATTAAATTGTGCTGCCTCCTCTTGGCCAGCATCTCATTAAAGAGACCTTGTTCACATGCATCACCAAGTGCATTTGCCAGAAATCATGCAGTAGTATTATGTGATTTATCTGTCTGAAACCCTAAATAAATAATTTAATTTCTCTTGGTTGACTCCAGGTCCCCACCACTGATGCAGTGATAAAAAAGATAAAACGCTCTGATAACTTTGCAGGGATCAATGGCAGTAGGTCTTCCAAACTGTGGAGAAATAGAAGTTTCCAGAATAAGTGAAATAAATCTTGAAGTCACATATTTTTCTTCTCCTTTACTCCTAATCAGATCCACTTGATAAATCAGTATTTTCAAAATGAAAACCTACTGATCTTCAACAAGCTGTGGTTCATACACATGTATTTTGGGGTATTTTTCAACAGTGAATTGGATGCTAAGTACATTTAAAATTCTCTCTCAAGGATGAGGCCACTTTTCTTAAAATGTTGGATAAATTGGTATTTATTTGGCACATTTTAATGAAGTTGAAGAAGATAAATGATGTCTTGGAGGCAATGACCATGCTCTGTCCAGGCAATAAACGTTTTTTCTCAGTTGGACTAAATAGCCCAAGTAGTATGGCCATGCTATTTCAAGAACCCGAACTAGCTTAGGGTTAGTAATGTATAGTGTGTGTATATACGTATGTGTGTATGTATAGCAGTAGTATATGTACACCTTGTGTATATGTGTAGCAGTGGTACTGCAACACGACTAGCAGACTAAGTCTCCGTTTTCAGACCAGTCAGTCCAAAGAAGCATAGAACTGATTTTCACTGGCAGTTACTTACACAAATGTTATTTTTGTGCTCTGTGTTTAAACTTAGCAATCAAAATAATCATTCCATTCAATACCAAGAACCTTATTAGACCTGTCGTACTTTAATCATCCTCTCATCCTTGTGCTACTACAACTTCTTATCAGAAGGTTCTCAAAGCAGCTTTGCAGCGAGAGTGTGTGCTTCATAATGAAAGGACATTATAAATGCCTTCAGTGTGTTTTGACAACTTACTATTATATCAGTATAAATTCAGACAAACAATATATATTTGTTCCTTATACAAAAAAGGAAATTAACTAAAAACCTCAGAAAAATGCCTAAGATCAACTCCCACTTTAAACCAAAATTTGACCTGTGAAGTATTTCATCTCCACAGGGCAAGGTAGCAAGAGATCATCTTTGGTTTACAAATGGAGAACTGGCCATTCATTTTGTTCATTGTCCAGAGAAGGGCAACAAGGATGGTGAAGGGGCTGGAACACAATCCATATGAAGAGCAACTGAGAGAACTGGGTCTGTTTAGCCTGGAGAAGAGGAGGCTCAGGGGTGACCTTATTGCTCTTTGCAACTACCTGAAAAGAGGTTGTAGACAGGTGAGGGTTGGTCTCTTGTCTCAGGCAACCAATGAGAGAATGAGAGAACATAGTTTTAAGCTGCATCAGGGGAGATTTAGACTGGACATCAGGAAAAACTTTTTCAAATAAAGGGTAGTATCCCATTCGAATGGGCTGCCCAGGGAGGTGTGAAGTGACCATCCCTGAACATGTTTAAGAGGAGATTAGATGAGGTACTTATTGCCATGATTTAGACTTATAATGAGATGGTGTTACAAAATAGGTTGGACTCGATGATCTCAGTGGTCTTTTCCAACCTTGTTGATTCTGTGATTTCAAGACAGATGGATCTGCCCAACCTCAGACCTTGAACATCAGGCCTATGGAGCTTGCCTTCAATTTTGCAGTCATCTGAGGTGAAAACATCCCCTCATACCAAGGAAGTCAGTGCCACAGCTTCTCTTCTACCTGCTTTGTGCATACATGTCAACTGTGCCTGTGGACCACCCAGCCATGGGAGAAGCCACAGTGCTCCGCATTAGCCACAGTAGGTATTTTTTGAGGAGTCACAAAATGTAATAGCTACACACTGTTTAATGCAGCAATTTATTATGTAAAAGTAATGACATGACTCCTTCTACAATAGTTTAATGTAATTAAAAATAGCTTTTAATTAACATGAGAATTGTAAAGACATGGCAGCAAAGTAAGACTGGGATTTGGAAGGTAATCTAGCAATTAAGCTTGTCTCATGCCTTCAAAGTTACAGGGCAGTTATTTTGAAGTTATACAGAAAACTGACAAAAAACCAAAACAAAAACAAACCAAGCCAAGCAAAACTCCAAACAATCAAAAACTATCCTTTACATTCTACACTTTAAAGATGAATAAAAATAAAACAAAGCCCAAACCAAACCCAACCCAAACAACAACAAAAAACAGACACATGCCCACAAAAGAAAAAGAGAAAAAGAAAAGAAGGAAAAAAACAAACAAAAAGAAGAGAAGGATATATTTCCATTTATTTTTAAAGTTATCACTGACCTCAATTTCATCTCATTAGTACTCAGGTGCATCAGACAAACTTTTGCATTTCTTGGATGCTCTTTGCTTCAAAGTCATTGCCTACAACAGTTTGATTAAACAGCATTTCAGTTGGTGAAAATAAATACATGAACACATTTGCAAAAATGCTATTTACAAATATTTCTTTGAAGTGAGTCAAGTATAAAATGGAAGTCAGATTTGTTAATGTACTAGATGATCCTGTGGGCCCCTTCCAACTCATAATAACCTGTGAACCTGTGAACAGAAAGACTTTTCTCACCTCAGGTACAGCACAAATGGTAAGTTCAGTAAAAATCAGTGGTGCCAAGCAATAGATAAGAGTCAGTGGGCAGAAACTGATGCACAAGAAGTTCCACCCCAATCTGAGGCAGGACATATTTGTGATGCAGGTAACTGAGTGTCAGAATAGGGTGCCCAGACAGGTTATGGAATCTCCCTCACTGCAGACATTCCAGAACTGTCTGGATGCAATAGTGTGCAATATGCCCTGCAATGACCCTACTTAACCTGGGAAGTTGGTCCCTTCCAAACTTACCCATTCTGTGATTTTGTGAAAAGATAAAAGCAAGGTCATGTTCAAAACATTGTACAAGACAAAAGAGAGGATTTAAGAAAAGAGATTGTATTGTACAGGAAAAGTTACAGGATGATTCATAATGACATGAAGGACATCAACATAATTAATGCAAAGACAGTTATTCTGTAAACTCCCATAATCCTCCAGTATGCAGGAATCACTGTTACAGAAAGTTGATAAGTTTTAATGCATATCTGTACTGTCCTTGGTAGTTGTTCTGAGATTCTTGATTATTATCAGTTCAAATGATGTTGCTGGGACTGCGCAGAAGCTTTATGCCATAGGATAGTAAGCATTTTAACCAATTTAATTTAATCTCATTTCATTTGTGCAAATTACCCTTCAACAAATATTGACTTCTTTGCGATTATTGAGTATAACTTTTTGAACACGTTAGACAAATAAGATTTCAGTCTAGCAAACATTACAAACCACTTGTTTCAATATTGTCTGTAATAATATTACTGGAAGAATAAATGTACATTTATACAGATATCTATTTATTTTATTTAGGAAAGTATACATCTTACCTTGACCTCATGATGATGTCACTGCTAAAAGTGCCTTTCACTGTACAGGAAATTGAGGAGAAATTGCTGCTGTAGAGATATTGTATGGTAGATGACTCGGTTACTACCTAACTACCTACCTAAATCAGAGTACTATTTCTGCTACCTGATCAAAGGACTGAAATTTCAGAGGTGCAACTTGGATCACAGACTAAAAAGGTCTGCTCTCATCTGGAGTTAGCTTAAACTTCAGGCATAAAATATGTTCTGAATAACAATTGATCTGATGTAAACTTCTATACGAAGAATTCAAACCTCAGCACAAACTTACTTTCAATCACTAAAGGTATGATTTGTCTTAAAAACAGGAACAGAAAGGTGAAAAGAAAAGCTTATTTCATTATTAGTTTCCCAATGTGAGGAATTATGTTTCTGATTTAAATGAAAAGTCTAGGTAATTTAGGAGCAGATATCAATATTACAATGCCAAAATTTATTAATAGTTATCTTTAAACAGGAACATAGCTGTTTCATCCATCCTTAGCCTAGGAAATCAGTATAGAAACACCCTTTGTTACACTGTAGGCCATTATTTTATTATACAGTCAACCTTCTCTATTTTTCAGTTCCTTGCTTGTGGATTCATCTCTTTGCGGTATCATTTTCTGGAGACTGAGGCTGTCCATTTTGCAGGGCATTCACAACAGTGCCAGCATGAACTGTCATGCATAAATATGCAAATCAGGCAGTCATGAATATTCAAATTAGCCACGCGGCCCACCGGTGCACTGTTCATCCTGTGACACCTGCCCTGCACCACAGCATTTGTAGCAGAATGACCAGACTCATGATACTGCAATATTTGAGGGCTGACTGTACTAGTGGTCACTGAGTATTTTGGTGTGTGGGATTTTTGTTTGAATAAATGCATTAAAGCTGCTTTTTCATATTTGACATATAAATAGATATGTCCTGTGCCTCATAGTTTACATGTAAGAGCTGTTGACTACTAAATATCTTAAATACTAAATATCTTAAATTACTGGGAATTGTAGTGACAAAGAGCAATGGACAGGACACCTTCCAGAGTGTTCTGATCACAAAGATTCAACATAAGCACCTCCGTTTCTGCCAACAGTCTCAAAAAATAGCAATGAACTCATTTGGCAAGTGATGTTAATTGCATTCTCTTTGAGTTCAGGAACTTGGAGACCATTTCTATGTTTTAAATTAGGCCTACACACAAGGGACGAACTTCAGAAATTGATTGACGGTATTGGAATAATATAAGTGGATACCTTATTCTGACTCATTAATATGCATATTGCACTTATCTAAATCCCCTTTATATTCACTTTAGATTTCCCTAGGCAATCCTACATTTTTTTCCTCTCATCTTCATAAATTTATCAACATGTTACATCCCACTCTTTAATTTTGTCCACTGTATTAGTATGAAGAGAGTGAGAATATGTTTAATTTCTAGGCTGAAAAGTAGATGAGTAGGAAAAGGGACCCAGAGGAACAAAAAAACCCCAATGGATAAATTATGTAATTACATTATGCATAATCTAGTTGAATTTGTATTACTTTCTGAGTGTACTGGCAACTTCCACACATATTCTTTTAAATTTTAGTAAATTGAATGGATGAAACTATGTTTCAGGGCTCTAAATGAACAAAAAGCTAGTAACTGAATTTGTAAATTGTATTAATGACTTAAAACAGTTGAAAACCTTCAAAACTCTAAATGTCTTAACAGAATCTCTTGTATTAGATCTGTTGCTTTCTGAAAGACATGTTGATTATCTACGTAATATTACACACAATAATACATATGCATATTATACATAATATAATATACATAATACAGTGATCCCTCGCATATTTGCGGCTTGCATATCCGTGTATACAATTCATCATGGTTGGATTTTCAGGGAGTCGTGATACTGCACATGTGGGCAGAATGCACTGGACCCCAGATTTGGCAGCCAGGAAGCACCAAAGGGCACTTCTTCTGCTTTAATGAGGTGCTACAGGGTGAGCCACACTCCCAGGACCGCCTCTCCAGACCTTATTAGTGGAGGGTGTGTGGCTACAGGTGGAGAGTAGTTCAATATTCATGGGTTCGGTATCTTCATGGATTTCATAAATCACAGGACCTGCCCAGACCTGACCCCCAGCAAATTCTGGGGGATCACTGTAATATCATACATAATGTTAGACTTTCAAAAATGTGATATACTATCTGGTTGTCCTTGAGAAAGAAATTAGAGACTGTTTACCATGAAAGGCTGAACAAACCTACAAAACATTTATAATTTAATGTGCAATGAACCTGGTAGCCTTCTGACACCAAGATAGCAGTTGCTGAAATTGTACATGGGTAGCAGTCAGAGAGGCACATTCAGAGAGATAAAAGCTTTTGGGTATCTGTAAGGATATCTCAATACAAAGACACATACAAGGAGGCTGACAAAGCATTTAGAAAATTTTTGCTGTACCATTGCACTCTTCTATTACTTTTGCTTCGTCATCTATGAATGACCAACCACTGTCAGGTAAGATACCAAAGAAAATTAATGAGGTTTTGGTCTGACTCACCAGAGCAACTATTACAAGTGTTGCAACTTTGCATCATTCAAGGTGCATACATCACAGAATCACAGAATCACAGAAAATTATGAGTTGGAAGGGACCCACAAGGATCATCTAGTCCAACTCACCATCTAATACCCGTACAGCGACCAAGAGCACATCCCAGAGCATAATAACAACCTAGATGCCTCACAATCTAGCAGGCCACTCCGAGCCGGAGGGGGCCCAGGGTCATCCAGCCCTCACCCCCCAGCTAGACCAGCTAGACCATGTCACTAAGCTCCTCGTCCAGTCTTCTCTTAAACACCTCCAGGGATGGCGACTCCACCACCTCCCTGGGCAGCCCATTCCAATATGCAATTACTCTCTCCGTGAAAAACCGCTTCCTAACGTTAAGATTAAACCTCCCCTGGCGTAGCTTGAGGCTATGCCCTCTCGTTCTGGTGTCGTCAGCCTGGAAGAAGAGGTCTACACCCATCTGGCTGCAACCTCCCCGCAGGTAGTTGTAAACAGCAATGAGGTCCCCTCTGAGCCTCCTCTTCTCCAGACTGAACAGTCCCAGTTCCTGTAGTCGCTCCTCATAGGGCCTGCCCTCCAGTCCCTTCACCATCCTCGTTGCCCTTCTCTGCACCCTCTCAAGCAGCTCAACATCCCTTTTAAACTGGGGAGCCCAGAACTGCACGCAGTATTCAAGATGGGGTCTGACCAGCGCTGTGTACAGGGGGAGGACAACCTCCCTGGACCGACTGACCACACTGTTCTTGATGCAGGCCAGGATGCCATTGGCCTTCTTAGCCACCTGGGCACACTGCTGCCTCATATTGAGTTTCCTATCAATCAGTACATCTAAGTCTCTCTCCACTTCACTAGTCTCGAGCCATTCCTCCCCCAGCCGGTAGCGGTGCATGGGGTTGTTATGGCCGAAGTGAAGAACCCGGCACTTAGTTATGTTAAATCTCATACTGTTAGAGCATGCCCATCTCTCCAGTCTGTCAAGGTCCCTCTGGAGGGCCTTCCTACCCTCCGGCAGTTCAACGTTTGCCCCCAGCTTAGTATCATCTGCAAACTTGCTGATGATGGATTGAATTCCCTCGTCCATGTCATCGATAAAGATATTGAACAGTACTGGGCCCAACACTGACCCCTGTGGGACTCCACTGGTGACTGGCCGCCAGTCATCATTATATCTATATTCTCTTCAGCAGAATAGAAAAGTGGGGTGGAAAAGAATAAGAAGGAAATCCTTAAAATTCAAACAGTCCTTCTAAAAGGTAAAGAATTGCTTCATAATATCCAACCTAAACCCATTCTGTATCAGTTTAAAGTTATTCTCCCTTGCCCTATCACTATGTGCCCTTGCAAAAATATCCCTCTCCAATTTTCTTGTAGTTCCCTTTAGTTACTGGAAGGCTAGTCTAAACTCTCCCCAGAGCCTTTTCTTCCCCAGGCTGAACAATCCCATTTCTTTCAGCCTTTCCTCATCTTTGTGTCCCTCCCCTGGACTTGTTCCGACAGGTTAATATCCTTCTTGTGCAGAGAATCCTAGAGCTGAATGCAGTACTCCAGTTAGAAAACTAAATATCATACTTTTTTAACTCATTCAAAACAAGACCATTAAAGTATTAAGTATAACCTTAACTCTAAACCCAGGAAGGGGTTCACATGTAGTACATATAAGATCTTTGGACAAGAAATGTATCACATACATATCACAAAATCATGGAATATTCTGAATTGGAAGGGACAAAGAAGAACCATAAAGCCCAATTCTGAAGTGAGAGGTCAATATGGAGATTGAACCCACAACCTTGACATTGTTAGCAGCGTTATCTAACCCATATATCAGCATATGTGTATGCGCAATGTGTTGAGGTCAATTGCTAGACATAAAAAAAAATTTGAGATCCAATTTTGAAATTTCATGTTAATGAAAAATTAACTTCAAATTCTCATTCCATTTAGAAGAAATTGCTTTGACAAAGTTTTCAATGAATCCCATTTAATCAGAATAACAGATCCATAATTAACTTCAAATGAACTAGTACTAGAAAGGGAGTAATTCTTCTGACAAAACAAGAAGTCCAGATTTTTTTAAAATATTTAATGTTGATTTCAAAATTATATCCCAAAATGTCTCCTTGCCAAGATAAGAGCACACTATTAAATACTTCTTTGAAACAGCTCAGTTATTGTATGGGTCTCTAATGAATCTCAACATTCTGTTCCTCTTTGGAAACATCTGTTCTCTGTACAAGAAAAAAACTGAAAACATTTTATATATCTCTTAATAAAAGGATTGTATTCTGCTAAAGCAACATTTAATGCAGTGTAACCAAAAGAGGCTGTTGAATTTGTGTATTAATGGATTTAAAGTCCTTGCCAAGATCATAAGAATGAAGAGAATTTTTTAAAATTTTTTGTATGTTTCTTGTTGCCCTTCATCAGTGAAGTTATTGTGAAATAGATCAAATACTCTTGATCACAGAATCACAGAATATTCTACGTTGGAAGGACCAACAAGGATCATCAAACCCAACTCCCAAGTAAATGCCCACAAAGGGATTGAACCCACAAGCTCGAAGCCACGGGCACCACTCTCTGTCTACCTCAACCAATCTCAGGATCGTGTCATCATCACATTTTTTTTTTCTTTTTATTATATAGCCTAATTCCATGTCCCATTACCTAGACAATGTCAATGAGTTCCTCATCCAGTATTTTCTTAAACACCTCCTGGGATGGCGACTCCACCACCTCCCTGAGCAGACCATTCCAATGAACGATCACTCTCTCTGTGAAAAAGCACTTTCTGACATCCAGTCTGAATCAACCCTGGCGTTGCTTAAGGCCATGCGTCCACCATATTCTCCTGCTGGCAACCTGAGAGGAGAGATTTACATCCACATGACTGCAACCTCACTTCAGGTAGTTGTAAACAACAATGAGGTCACCTCTGAGCCTCCTCTTCTCCAGGCTGAACACTCCCAGTTCCCGCAGTCGCTCCCCGTGGGGCTTGTTCTTCAGTCCTTTCACCATCCTTGTTGCCCTTCTCTGGACCCTCTCAAGCAGTTCAACATCCTTCTTAAACTGGGGGAGCCAGAACTGGACACAGTACTCAGGAAGTGGTCTGACCAGTACTGAGTATAGGAGAAGGATAATTTCTGTAGTCCTACTGGCCACACTGTTCCTGATGCAGGCCAAGATGCCATTGGCCCTCTCAGCAACCTGGGCACACTGTTGGCTCATATGAAGTTTTCTGTCAACCATTACTCCCAAATCCCTCTCGATTTCACCACTCTCTACCCACTCCTCCCCCAGCTGATAGAGGTGCATGGGAATGTAGTGTTCAAAGTGAAGAAACTGGCACTTGGACTTGTTAAATCTCATACCATTAGAAGCTGTCCATCTCTCCAGCCTGTAAAAATCCCTCTGAAGGGCTCTTCTAATCTCTGGCAGTTCAACACTTGCCCCCAACTTTGTAGCATCTACAAACTTGCTAATGGTGGACTCAACTCCCCTGTCCATGTCATCCTTGAAGATATTAAACAGTGCCAGGCCAAGTGCCAGGCCAAGCACTGATCTCTGTGGGACTCAACTAGTGCCGGGGCACCAGCTGGATGTGGCACCATTTACCAACACTCTGTGAGCTCGTCAATCCAACTAATTCCTAACCCAACACAGAATGCTCCTATCCAGCCCACGCTCTGAGAGTTTCTTCTGAAACTTACCATGGGAAATCCTGTTGAAGGCTTTGTTATGATCCAAGTACACAACATCCACGGCCTTTCTATCATGAACCCGGTGAGTCACCAGTTCATAAAAGGGGATCAGGCTGGCCAGGACCTATCTCTCCTGAATCTATGTTGACTAGTTCTAACAGCATAGTTATTTTGCAGGTGCTGCTTAATAGCACTCAGGATTATCTGTTCCATGACTGGGGTCAGTTTTATAGGTGATCTTTTTACTGGGTATTAATACCTTCAAAAAATTGGTAAGCATTTAGAAATCACACTGGTTGAATAAGTTAACTACAATCTTAAAATTTATCGATAATTAAGAATGAAATTTAAAAAATGTCATTGGAAAGGGAATTAGCAAACATTTTCATCTAATTGTCTTCAAAATAAATAATGTAATACTTTTAAAGTCACAGAATCATGGAATTCTTCATATGGGATAAACAGAAGAGGAAGCATGTTTTCTACGCCAAAAAATTATAGAAATGGTTGATGTTATTCTGCTGAATAAAATAATAGGGTTTTTCACTGCTTTATAATAAGAATCAGAGTTGTAGTATTACTCCTTAAAGTAAATTTCCATTAAACTATTGTTTTGAACATGTAAATCCAAAAGTTCAGCAGGAAGATAAATCAGCCACTGTCCCCTACTTTTTTCTGCAGTCATCCACGAAAGGAATTGCAGGCCCAGAGTTATCCCGCATCACACATAGAACTAGTAAACCTCCTGGCCTTTGCCACAACAGAATCTTCCATCAACAAGCCAGTGACAGATATTCACAAAAGATAATACAAACTCACTAGTGAGCTCTACCATCCTTTGAGAAAGTTCTCTGTCTCTTTCCGGTACCTACAGACAATAACCATAGTCCAACTAGTAGTCTATGTTGGACCTCCTCATGAGGTGCCTGAAGAGAAATGAGAGGAATACACCATGAGGAGAACAGTGCTTTGGGACAGGAAAGGCTGCTTGTAGGCCTGAAGAATCAGGTTTTTTTCTCTCCTTACAGAAGAACCAGCGTCTGTTTTACTCAAAGACCAGACTGAGAAGTTAAAATTCTAGGAAAAGCAGGAGCCATTAACCATGCCACATGTTCTCTGGGGACACAGATGGAGCAAACTAAAATTACACTGTTGACCACTTACAGGGCATTTTATAGAAGTAGAAAATTATTCATCTAAGTCAAAACTTGCCTATGAAGAGTCCAGGATACTTTTTTCCCCTTTCAAATGTCTTTATCTCTGCATTTAACTTTATGACATAATTTGTGTGCATTTTCATTATTTGGTAACAGGGGAGTTTTTTATAGGTCCAAAGAGGACTCCAGTTGATTTTCAATGTATATTGGGCACTTTTTATTATCTCCCACTGGATATATAAATGTCCTTACTTGTTCTGTATTTTAAAGAAAATAGGGTTCCTGAGGCATTGTGTCATTAACTAAAGTATTCTCTTTTCTTGCCCTAGATAAGGGGTCATTGTTATTTAATTTAGATATTTTTATGAAGCATCATTAAACACTGAACATTACTTATTTAAAAGAGCCAGGAGCAAAATAATCATTCCGATAAAAAAATGCCCAAATTTCAACATATGCAAGAACAAGTAAGTTAACCCTGATTACTTTTTAAAAGTCTGATTTTCATTACTATTCTACACTTGAAAACATCTTCCTCCACAGCCTCATAAGCAAAAATTATCTGCAGTCTCAGACCCTCCCCTCCCAAGGAAGCAGAGGGCAACAGATTTCTGCAGTGATTAGTGATTTGACCTTTTCCAAAACAAATATTGAATTTTGAATTGGTTTCATAGAAAAACAATTCACATCTGCAAAATCTCAGTTAGAATACTGTACAGCTGATACTGCATGAGCATTAACATTTGTATTTCTAACAAATTGTAAAAGCTGTAGTTGATTTGCATGTGTCTTTCTTTAAAATCTTCCCTGTCTCCCCATCCTTGCCCCATCTATTTTTTTCTTTCTTACTATGGACCAGTAGTCAAATGCTCAGTCAATTAGGAAGTAATGAGAATTGGATATTTTCTGGTCTTAAAACAGCTGTTCCCTACAGGAAAGAGAAGGACAGGCGCCTTTATTCTGTTAGATTACTGCATATGGTTCTCAATCACTTTACATGTTTCAACCCATGCTGCAGCTCCAGAAAAGTCATCATTAAGTGCAAGCAAGCTAACATGACTCAAGAGTTTAGCAAATGATTCTTTCAAGTTAAAATTTATTATTGTAATTGCTCAATTAATATTGTCTGCATTTTTCAAAATTCAAGCTTTTACAAAACTAAGACTCAAGAGAATCTACACTCTGAAATACTGTTTAAATTTGTTTCAAAGATACAGCTCAAGTGCAAGTCTGAACCTTTTCTAATAAAAACAGGGTCCATAGTTGTTTAAGAAAAACAATTGTAATCGTGAAGCAGATCAAATATCCATTTTCCATACCATGCATTAATATGTATATCAGAACAGGGAACTCACTTCTATAATGAGGATGGTGAAGGGACTGGAGCAGAAGCCCTGTGAAGAGCAGCTGCGGGAGATGAGGTCATTTAGCCAGGAGAAGGGAAGGCTCAGGAGAGACCTTATTGCTTTCTATAGCTACCTGAAAGGACGTTATAGGCAGCTGAAGATTGGTCTCTCCTCCCAGGCAACCAGTGAGAGAATGAGAGGACACAGTCTCAAGCTTCACCAGGGGAAGTTTAGGCTGAATGTTAGGAAAAAGTTCCTCACAGAAAGAGTGACTTGCATTTGCAATTTGCAAAATTTGCAAATTTTCCATTTGCAAATTTGCACTGTGGATGACTTGCATTTGCAAGTCATCCACAGTGGAGAAGTCATTCTCTCCAGTGGATGACGACTCCATTGGGATGGTGGTGGAGTCATCGTCCCTGGAAGTTTTTAAACAGAGACTGGATGTGGCACTTAGTGCCATGGTTTAGTTGATGAGATGGTGTTAGGCCATAGGTTGGACTTGATGATCTCAAAGGTCTTTTCCAACCTAGTTAATTCTGTAATTCTGTGAAGCAACATAGTTCAATGTGCTTTCAGATGTCATATGAAGTTATAATACTGGGTAATAAGAGCTTCAATGAAGAGGCACTCTAGGAGGTGATATAACTTGCCAGCTATTCAGTTGCACTATTCCAAAATGATATATAAGGTTCTAAGTGATGTAGTTTATTATGTATTTTAAAATGCTAAAGTAAATGTGAAGCTATAAATTGAGCATTGAATTATAAATATTTGGTATGCATGAAACTAGTGCAAAAGAAAGATGGTATAAATGAATTCTATTTGTTTACTGAAACTATGGCATTGCAGCCAAACTGGGTATTACAGTCGAGTCTCCTATATTGTGGACCTGTGAACCTCAGTGCAGGGAAAAAAGCAGCTTGCAGCAAAAGCTTCAGGACGCCAGCAGCATTGTAAGAAGGTTTTTCTCCCTCACCCTCATTTCCTCTCCCTCCCAGGGTTTTTGCCTGCATGGCCCAGCGAGTCCCTGTGCCCCACTGGTTTCCTTTCCCCCCCCACTCCCATTTCTCATTTCCCCTCACTAACTGTGAGAGCACCCCGCTTTTCCTTCCCGCCTCCCACCCCCGGTATCCACGTGGTTTCAAGGGGAAAAGACCTTGGGTTGGGGAAAATTAGGGACTATTGTTTTTACTGTTTATATGTGACTGGTTTACCTTCCTTTTTCCCTGGTTTTCTTCCTCAGTATTCCTTAACCACCACACATTCAATTTTCAATATACATTAATGAAGTTTGTGTTTGACCTCTGGTTAGTCTCTTGTCAATTAATAACCACACTTATTGGCCTCTAACGGTCACACAATGCGGGGGGGGGCGGGGGTGTAGGAATCCATATGAATACTGTCTCAACCTTGTCATCAGAAATTTTGACAATATACCCCTAAAAACTGAGGCTAAGGTCTTGGCAAAGTTTGGCCTGCCAGTGACGCTCTGGGGCTAAGACTGGACTGTGAAAACCAGAGTGTTGATAACATTGAGAAGGGACTGTGGAACAAGATATACCATCTCTCCTGCATTACAAGAGAAGAGACAAGATATGAAGTGGCCTTCTTTCCCGGCCTCCAGAGACTGTGTGGTACAGGATGCTGTGACCATCTTGACAGAACAAGATATGCATACAGCCCTGTCCTTGCAACATGAAAACACACTTTCTGGCAAAAGGCCACTCGAAACTGACCTTGCCTTGGACACTGTTCAGATACTTCTTGGTCTTACATGACAGAGAAAGAACTGAATGGGGGGGCAAGGGGAACCTGTGGTATAAAGATGGCCCCTTAACGACTCCTTTTTGGAAGCCTCTTCCACTTGGAACCTTCTCCCACCTGGAAGACGACATCTCTGGGGATGCCATGAGGACTCGGTCGTCTGGTGGTAGTTATTAACCCCTTTTTCTCTCTCCCTTTCTCTTTACCTTTCCTATCTCACTTTCTTATTAGACCATTTTTCTCTCTCTCTTTCCTATCTCACTTTCTTCTGTCGTGATTCCCGCTTCACAGAATAATAAAGCTTCACTATTTGACCAAAGCTAACCCTTGTCTGGGATTTCCTTGTAATCTGAGATCCAGTAAACGAACCATCACGCCTCCAGCTCAGCTGGCTGGACCGTGACAGGGGGTGGTGGAGTGACAAAGCCCTGGCTCTTCCCAGGCAGCGTGGGGAAGTGGTGGAGCTGGGGGGGGAGGGGAGGGGGCAAAGCAAAGCCACCGCCGCTGCCCACAAAACAACACAGGCAGCCGCGCCACCACCGCCGCCTGTATGGCCGCTGCCGCCACCGCTGCAGCAGGTTGCACGTGTGCAGTTGCACAAAGGGACCTCCTTCATCCTTAAAAAATCATGCTGCTAAGATGTGATGCTCTACTCTTCTTTAAACTCCAATAAATTCAGTTGCTCTAAACACATTCTTCACTCCAGATTTTTGTATTTTTCTTTTTTTTTAATTAATTTCTTGCAAAATCTCCTAAATCTCATGTTTTATTTTAGACATAGTCAAACTATACTACAGTGTAACTGTAGCACTTATCTTCTGTTTGCATATGATTAATTAACAAGTTCTGATTTCTGTGGATATATATGCCAAGTAGACATCTTCCAAGTTGTTTCCTAAAATAAATCTTATAATTGCCTATGAAATGTCAATGTTAACAGTTCAGTCTTGACTAGTTTCAGTTATATGATAGTTGTTCTCCTATCCTGAAATTCTAAAATATTTGAAAGTAGATTGACATGGACTGACAAATTACACCATGAATATTCAAGCAAATTTACAAATTAGTTTATTAGATTAATGTTTGGTCCAGATCTCTTTATACAGTTACACCTCATAATTCGCGAGGAACGGGTCAGGCCACTGGCTTCGCAAAAAGCTAAACTCACAAAGAAGTGCCGTTCGTTAATATGCATGGTGGCCATGCATATTAATATGCATGGTGGCCTAGCACTCCAGAATTCTGTGGACAATTTTCCGCTCCTTCCCATGGTCTGTCTCGGCACAGGCGAGCAAAGGGAAACCTTTTTGTGACCGTGTGTGCTCGCAGCCCAAACCCTGTGCCACTGCTCCCCCCCTAACCCCTTGGCCCAGCCCGGCCCCGGTGCTTGCACCGGCCCCAGGGGCCCCACACCAGCCTCCATGTGGGGAAGGGGTGTCCCTGAGCTCTGGTCAGCATTCTTGGAGCCTGGAAAAACCTTAACTTTACAACATTGCAACACCCCATGCACTTACGGTAGGGCAGGGGCATCAGTTTCTTTCCCTTTAACATCCACCAGTCCTGGAAGAGGCAGCACTAACCGGGCTTTGACTGGGCTTTGAGTAATAAGGAATGGAATGTCTCGTGGCAGTGCTTCACTGGGTCTCAGCGGAGCACACAGGAGACACACAGGACTGGGTTAGGGACCAGGGCACAGTGCCACAGGGCTCTAAATGCCATTGCGAGCTGCAGAAACCGCACGCCCGCACCTCGCACCCGCGCTGCCCCAACCCCGGTGTGGCATCCGTGGGGCTGCCGGCACGGGTGCGATCAGCAGAGTCGGGTGATGGGTGGGGCGGGAAGCAGCACGGGATTTGGGCTGTGGGAGCACGGTCGCTGCAGCCCAGAAAAACCCACAGGGTGGGGGAGGTGCGGGGGTCAGGTTGGTATTGGAGTTTCATTCCCTTTAACATCCACCTGTCCTGGGAGCGCTGCCCATATGGTCCCAGAAGGCGGGGGAACAGAAGCCCCATCCCAGCACACAACACTTGCCCCGCCTTGCTTGGCTCACTTTTGTAGGGCAGTTTCCCGGGTCAGGGGTGGTGTCATGGTGCTGCCATTGTGAGTCCCCTCCCCACAGGGCGTGGTGAGTCCCGCCCCATAGGCACTGCGACACCCCCCCTCAGCAGAACAGAGGAACTGGGCATGTGTCGGCCAACTAAACTCGCAGACGGTTGAATGATAATTCCGGAAAATTTGCTTTGCAAATGGGCGGTGTCATAATAGAGATGTTGCAATGCAGCAGGGATTCACTGTACTTTTAAATCCTCAACATTTTATTCGATCTAAAGCCACCTGTGCAAAATATGCCAACATATGGATTATTCTTGAAGAAAATGCTTGTTAAGCTGTTTTCTTGGTTTGATTAGTTTTTTTCTAAACAATATGTCCATTTTTAGTGTTTGAATACTTCTCCAAAAATGATCTGCCTTGTGCAGGCAGAGGGTCTTCAAGTTTCACTGCCACAAACTGATAGGTTGTAAGAGAGGAAAGATAGCACGATTTACCTTAGGATGACATATAACCTTAAATCAGTTCACAGGCTCAAAGGCTATTCCAAGTTGGAAGGGACACTCAGGACCATCTAGTCCAACTACCCACCAGCTAGACCATGTCACTGAGCTCCTCATCAAGTCTTCTCTTAAACACCTCTAGGGATGGTGACGTCACCACCTCCCTGGGCAGACCATTCCAATGAGTGATCACTCTCTGTGTGAAAAACCTCATCCTAACATTCAGTCTAAACCTCCCCGGGCATAGCTTAAGGCCAAGTCCTCTCATTCTGGTGTCATTAGCCTGAGAGAAGAGATCCTCACCCACCTGGTGGCAACCTCCCCACAGGTAGTTGTAAACAGCAATTAGGTCGCCTCTGATCCTCCTCTTCTCCAGGCTGAACAACCCCAGTTCCCGCAGCCGCTCCACGTAGGGCTTTTCCTCCAGTCCTTTCACCATCCTTGTCACCCTTCTCTGGACCCTCTCAAGCAGCTCAACATCCTTCTTAAACTGGGGAGAACAGAACTGCACACAGTACTCATGATGTGGTCTGACCAGCGCCAAATACAGGGGAAGGACAACTTCCCTAGTCCGACTGACCACACTGTTCCTGATGCAGGCTAAGGTGTCATTGACCTTCTTAGCCACCTGGGCACACTGTCGGCTCATAATGAGTTTTCTGTCAATCATAACTCCTAAATCCCTCTCCACTTCACCACTCTCCAGCCGCTCAACCCCCAGTCAATAGCAATACATGGGGTTGTTATGTCGAAAGTGAAGAACCCGGCACTTAGTCTTGTTAAATCTCATACTATTGGAGTCTGCCCATTCTTCTAGTCTGTCAAGGTCCCTCTGAAGGGCCCTCCTACCCTCTGGCAGGTCAGCATTTTTTCCCAGCTTGGTATCGTCTGCAAACTTGCTGATGATGGACTCAATTCCCTCCTCCATATCATCAATAAAGATGTTGAACTGTGCTGGGCCCTAACACTGACCCCGGTGGGACTCCACTGGTGACTGGCTGCCAGNGGACTTATGAGGGTCCAAGCCACTCAGCAAGTCTCTGACTTCCTCCTCCTGGATTACAAGGGTGTTATATTGCATCTCTACTGCTTTCGTCAGCCCTCTACTCCAATTGTCCTGCAGGCAGTCTGTCTTACTGTTACAAACAGTGGCAAAGGAGGTATTAAGTATTTCTGCCTTTTCCTCATCACTTTTTCAACCAATAAGGAGTGAAGGTTGTTCCCGCCTCTCTTTTCACTGTTGATGTACTTATGGAAACATTTCTTATTGTCCTGAACAGAAACAGCTAGGTTGAGTTCCATCTGGGCCTTTGCCTCTCTAGTTTTTCTCCTGCATGACTTGACAGCTTCCTTAAACACAACCTGACTTACCTCCCCTTTTTTCTAAGGCTGTAAATCCTCCTTTTTTCCCCTAGTCCTTTCAGGAGCTCTTTGCTCAAGCAGGCCGGTCTTCTGCCCCTCCGACTTATCTTTTGGCACATTGTGACTGCCTGCTCCTGCGCCTTCATGAGCTCATCCTTAATGTATGTCCAGCCTTCCTGGATCCCCCTTCCATTAAAGGCTGTTTCCCATGGTACCCTCCCAATTGTTTTCTTAAACAGTCCAAAGTCAGCCCTCCGGAAATCGAGCATGGAGGTTTGATTCGTGCCCTTTCTTGTCACACTGCCAATTGAAAACTCTATGATCTCAGGGTCACTACGTCCCAGGTTTCCTCCAACCACAATATCACTGACCAATCCTTCCTTATTTGTAAACAGTAGGTCAAGGACAGCCTCTGCCCTGTTGGCTCACTCACCTGCTGCATCAAGAAACAGTCATCAACTATCTCTAGGAACCTTCTGGACTGTCTCCCTTCTGCTGCGTTAAGTTCCCAGGAGATATCAGTCAGATTAATGTCTCCTGTAAGAACTAGGGCAGCTGATCTTGAGGCTGTGTCTAGTTGCTTAAAGAGCTATAGGTCTGCCTCTTCCTCCTGACCTGGTTGTCTGGAACGTACTCCAAGCAGTATGTCAGCTTTATTGGGAATCTCTCTTACCTTGACCCATAGGGTCTCTACTTGATTTTCCTTGATATCAAGTTCTGTGGTATCTACGGTTGCTTTAATATATAGGGCAACCCCCCCACCTCTGCATGCTCTCCTATCTTTTCTAAAGAGTGTGTAGCCTTCCAATGTAGCATTCCATTCGTGCGCTTCTTCCCACCATGTTTCCATTTTGGCAATTATATTTTTCCTGATACACCATAACCTCCAGCTCTTCCTGTTTGTTACCCAGGCTGCATGCATTAGTGTACATGGACTTCAGCTGTGCTGCTGAATATGTTTTTGGTTCATTCTTGCCAGTTTCAGCACCCTCTTGAGTGACTGCTGGATCCTTGTCTGCCTTCAAACCTAGTTTAAAGCCCTGCCATTGAGTCTTGCCAGCGCTCGGGCTAAAACCCTTTTGCCTCTATTTGATATATACAGCCCGCCAGAGTCTGTTAGTCCTGGTTTGGTGAAGGACACCCCATGGTCATAGAACCCAATGTTTTTCTGGTGGCACCAGCCCTTAAGCAATTTACAGTGAACCCCCCTTACTCATGGGCTGTTGGGTCTGGTCCACTTCCCACAAGTTATGAAATCCGCAAAGATAGCGAACCCAGTACGTAGTCGAGTATGCTGCACCCGTAGCCACATAAGGTCTGGAGGATGGCCCTGAGAGCGGGGCTTGCCTCGGATGTCTGGCTGTGTTTCTCTGAGGCGGGTGGTGAGCGCCAGGTGCTGACTGCTGAGTGCCAAGCCATGGGACCAGCGGCGAGAGCCAAGACTCGAACTGCGGGGCCAGTCCCTTGGCGTGGGGCCGGCGCCAATGCCCTCGGTGCCGGTTCGGCGCTGTTGCCCTCGGCGTGGGGCCAGTGCCGTTGCCCTCGCTGCAGGGCGGGCACCATGCCCCATGCTGCACCCCTCGCCATGCCCCTCACCGCGGGGCTGGTGCCGAGCGCTGGCCGAGCGGTGGGCACTGCCTCTGGCACATAATGACACAATGGCAGCCCCATCACCTCATCTTGTAGCCCAGTGGAGGACAATTCTAGTCGTGCAAAAACGCACGTTTACACTAAACGCATCCCAGGTGCGCCGTGCCGGCTCTCGGCTGGGACCATTTTACATATTCGTGAGAAGACGGGGCCCACTGTGCTCACCTTGCGAACAGCAGGGCGGAGGGTCGGGGCTGGCTGCGCTCGCAGCACGAGTGGTCATGCTGGGAGCAGAGCCAACTGAGGTCCTGCTATGTTCTGGGCATGCGCTGAGGTTGCACAGCAAATACTGAAGTTCGCAAATAGCGGGATCCTCCTGCTGCTTTCAGGGTCCAATCTTGCCATTACACTACAGAGCAAAAGACTACCTGTGTTTCTGTCCCACTGATCAATTGACCAAGCTCCTTAAACCCCTCTCTGATCTCCCTGTTTCCCCTCTCACTAATCTCGTCACTACCAGCCTGGACGACCAGCAGGGGATAATAGTCTGAAGGTTGAATTAGTTTTGGCAACTTCTCAGCAATATCCCATACCCGGGTCCCAGGGAGGCAGCAGATGTCCCTATGGGATGGGTCCGGTCAACATGTGGGGCCTTCTGCTCCCCTCAGAAGGGAGTCCCCGACAACCACTACCCTCCTCTTCCCTTTGAGACTGGAGGTTCTGATTCGCTTAGTGGAAGAGGTAGCTCCTGTGGGTTTATTAGGTGAGGTGCCTCCTTTGTTAAGTAAGGCATTGGTTCAGGTCACATAATTTCAGCCACTTTGATGAGGAACTCTGATTCAGAGAGTGCCAGTGTATGCTCCATGCTCTGATGGCAGGAAGCAAAACCAAATAACGCTGACTCAAGGTGATCGACAATTTTATTATTTTTCACTTGCTATCATCAAGACTTACCCAGACTATTACCATTCCATCCCAAACATATTAGCTTTCTCAACAGTAGGAGCCTTTCTGTCATGATCTTATTAAGCAAGCTGACTTTGTTTATCTGAGGCATACTGTGCGGGTGTCTCATCTTCCTCTCTCCGTGTACATTACATCTTTATTTAAAGTCACAATGGAGAGAATTATGCTCTGAAGCCTACTTCAGCATTCTGTTTCTTTCTTATCTGCATGTCAATACTCATTGAAGACCACTATGACTTCTAGCTTCAAGTTAAGATTTCTTCCCTATAGAAATCAAAGCATAGGCAAAAGACAAGATACATGGTTGTGATTTATCACAGTTAAAATTTTGAAGGACATCAGAAGATGATAGCATTGCACAGGCAACTGAACATAGACTATTTAAATAAAGCTCCCTCTCTCCCCTAAACTTCCCCCCCTCCCCAAACCCACAAATCAACCAAGAAAACCCCGAAGAAAATAAAAACCCCAAACCCATTATTTTGCTGGCATACTTTGCATAGGATGATGCTCTAGTAGGGAATCACATCTCCAACTAGTTGGTCAGTGACTGTCCAGGTAGTGATGGGTGTCAGTTTTAAGGATCCTTAACTATAGAGGGAGAGAATTCCCAAAGTGTTGGTTCTACTAAATTTTTATAAGCAAGCTGAGCTGTGATGCTATGTGACCCCTCCAGTGAATGCTTGATCCATTGATCCAATCTATTGATTACCTTAAGCTATAATCAAAATATCTTAATTTTATGTATGCAAAATACTGCTCCATGTAAGCATATCTTCATCTACAGAAACAGTTTCTTCAGAGTATTGACGTGCAACTTTCCTGAGCACTGTTTGGTTAATTCTACAGGAAGAAATGCCTGAGGAAGTCTCTGCAATCTGCAATAGCCAGATCCTCTCTCCAGGATGTTAAGCAGCGCTTTTAAGCATAAATAAATGTCTACACTTTGATGCAATGAACTAGTTTCCATTTGACCTTTAATTCAGCATTGTTGGCTTATGAATAGAAGATTTAAGGTTCATAAATTAAAAGAGCAAAATGAGGTCTGCTCCTTGAAAATAGACTGATTCGGTGAATAAGTTGGAGAATACTAGAAATGAAGCAAAACTCTTTCGCTCTGAAAGTTCCCAGAAACTTTTCTGTCCTTTTCCTTCACCTCTCAACATTTCCTCATTTGCTGTTTTTGAGAGTGTGAGGGTAAAGTATTCTACATAAGCCTCATGTGTGAAGGCAACTGGTGGTTTCACTTTACAGAAGAGTAAAGGAAGAGAATGATTCAAGATGTATCATTATTAGATTGACTTTGAACAGCTCTAGACACTGAATAGCTTCTCCTGAAATGCTCAGGCTCCTTGGCAAATTGAGTTGCTTACATAGGTGCCAGTGCAGAAAATGCAAATTTAAAAATAAATCATTAAGTACTTCTCTGAAGTTCTTACACAGTTTTTGTTTGCCAGCTCTATTTCAGTTTGCCGTCATTCAGTTGATTTGTCTCAAAGTCTGTAAAACCTTTCTGACATAAGAAGGAATTTCTTAGCTTATTTCTAGCTAGATCAAGTAATTTTTTTTGCTGTTTTGCATATTGACACATATGTCAGATAAGTACTCATTATCAAAGTCAATTTATCTCGTGTACCATCTCCTGGTAGTAGGTAGAGAGATTACTTTAATTAATAATAAATAATATTAAATTGGAGAAAGAACTTTAGATATTTCCAAAAGAAATCTTCTCATTTCATATGAAAATCAGTTTTAACATTCGGGACTCTTCTGTGTAATTTAGCTCGTCCAAATACAATGAGTCAAATAACTGTTTTTTTTTCTTTCCAAGATAAATGTTTATTTCTTACAATGAGATGAATTTATTGCACACTTGGATGACAATATAATGGACTAACCTGCAGCCTTCCAAAATTATGTTCATATAATACCACAAGTATATGCTTAAATTGATAATTGAAATTTTTTACAGTTACATGTACCATGAATTTAAAATAATGATGTGTTTTGCAAGAGAGTAAATGATGAGTCACAAAATGTTATATCCTCAGAAGAAAGTGTTAAGAAAAAAACTGGGAAGCAACCTAAGCTGTAGTCTCCTGTTCTTAAAGAAATCCTCCAGCTTTTTTAAGGAACACATCACTGCTAGAATATTTGTGAGGCAGAGGATGGTAAATGGCAAGATCAACACTTGACTCAGTAACTTCAAAAAGTTCATGTTGAAGTGGCTGTGCCACCTTCATTCTCTGAAGTTAATATTTTCAACTTAGATGCGAAACATTTCAGTATTTACTGGGCCTGTGAATGCCGTTAGCTGAGAAACCCAAAAAACATCTAATGAGCTCTATTCTGGAATACCTCATATATTATAATTAGAGACTTACACTCAAGACATGGAAGTCATATGTTTGAAAGTCTGGTGTATGCTTAGGCAGAAGAAAAATGGACATGCAACATCATTTGTGCATGAGAAAGGAAATACTGCCACCCTCACAGATTTTCAAATGTGAAAGTTGGATAACTTAGACATCCACTGGAAGTAAGAAATTACTGTCTGCATCTGGGCTCTTTGTTACCCATACCCTACAGCATAGGCTTGCACTGAGTATCAAGACCCCTTGACATGGCTGCAAAAAGGTGTCAACATATCTGATACGACCAGGTAACCAGACTGGTGGATGAGAGGAAGGCTGTGGATGTAGTCTACCTGGACTTCAGCAAAGCTTTTGGCACCATCTCCCATACAAAACTCCTGGAAAAGCTGGCAGCCCATGGCTTTGACAGGTTTACTCTGCGCTGGATTCAGAACTGGTTGGATTCCTGGGCCCAGAGAGTGGTGGTGAATGTTGCCACATCTAGTTGGCGCCCAGTCACTAGAAGAGTCCTCTAGGGATCAGTGTTGAGTCCAATCCTGTTTAATATGTTTACTGATGATCTGGATGAGCGAATTGAGTCCAACATTAGCAAGTTTGCAGATCAAACCAACTTGGGAACAAGTGTCGATCTGTTAGAGGGTAGGAGGGCTCTGCAGAGGGACCTGGACAAGCTGGGTAGATGGGCAGAAAAGCCCTTAATAGCAGAGGGGTCCAGGAGGGCTGGACACACTTTAAGGATGAGCTCATGAAGGCACAGGAGCAGGCGATCCCAATGTGCCGAAAAGTGAGTCGGAGGGGCAGATGGCCAGTCTGGATGAGCAAAGAGCTCCTGAAGGAGCTGGGGGAGAAAAAGAGGATGTACAACCTTTGGAAAAAAGGGGAGGTGAGTCAGAGTCTGTTTAAGGAAGCTGTTAAGCAGTGTAGGAGGAAAACCAGAGAGGCGAAAGCCCAGATAGAGCTCAACCTAGCTGTCTCTGTCAAGGATAATAAGAAAAGTTTCTATAAGTACATTAACAGTAAAAAGAAAGGCAGTAACAGCCTCCACTCCCTA
>WEKX01013171.1:59409-86519 GCA_013390025.1 Pitta sordida
CATAACAACCCCATGCACCGCTATCGGCTGGGGGAGGAGTGGCTCGAGACTAGTGAAGTGGAGAGAGACTTAGGTGTACTTATTGATAGGAAACTCAATATGAGGCAGCAGTGTGCCCAGGTGGCTAAGAAGGCCAATGGCATCCTGGCCTGCATCAGGAACAGTGTGGTCAGTAGGTCCAGGGAGGTTGTCCTCCCCCTGTACACAGCGCTGGTCAGACCCCATCTTGAGTACTGCGTGCAGTTCTGGGCTCCCCAGTTTAAAAGGGATGTTGAGCTGTTTGAGAGGGTGCAGAGAAGGGCAACGAGGATGGTGAAGGGACTGGAGCAGAAGCCCTGTGAAGAGCAGCTGAGGGAGATGGGGTTGTTTAGCCTAGAGAAGAGGAGGCTTAGGGGTGACCTTATTGCTCCTTACAACTCCCTGGAAGGATGTTGTAGCCAGGTGAGGGTCGATCTCTTCTCCCAGGCAGCCACTGATAGAATGAGAGGATATAGTCTCAAGATGTGCCAGGGGAAGTTTAGGCTGGATGTTAGGAAAAAATTCTTCACAGAAAGGGTGACTTGCAATTGAAATGGGCTGCCTGGGGAGGTGGTGGAGTCACCATCCCTGAAAGTGTTTTAAAGGAGACTGGATGTGGCACTTAGTGCCATAGTTCAGTTGATGAAATGGTGTTCGGTAATAAGTTGGTAATGAATTCAAAGGTCTTTTCCAACCTAGTTAATCCTCTGTGATTCTGTGTGTGAATGTGTCACAGAACACTTACAGGGAAGGAAAACGTGCCTTACAAATCCAGCCGCTCTACAGAATTCAGGTACTTTAAGCAGGTTACTGAAAAGTGCACCTCTCCCTGTGGCATTCAGTGTCCACATCTGTCGAGGTTTGACCCTGGCTGGATGCCAGGGACCCACCCCAACTTCTCCTGAAGGAGAAAACTAAAAAAAAACAAACTAGAAAATAAAACTGAAAAATAAAACCGGTCACAGGCAAAAGAAGCAAGGCAAAACTATAAATAGAATATAAAGGGTTTATTTTCTAACTAACAAGATCAGAACTGCAAGGGAAGCATCATTTAGAAGGCAACTTTCTCCCCCCACCCCTCCTTCTCTTACAATAGATGTAATATTCCCTTTTCCACCAGGAGAAAAAGGGGGAACATAGGGTAGGGATAAACCAGGCAAGTTGGTATTTCTGACCAGATCCAGGGTAGGAACCATCTCTCTGCCCTTCCATAAAGTTCTCTCTCTCTCACGAGAGGGAAAGGTCTTTCATGACCCCTCCCAAGTGAGATCTCAACCTGAGGACGACAGTTCTTCTGAAAATTCTCTGTTGTCCAAAAGTCACAGACAGGATTGCAGCTTTTAAGTACTGGTTTTTATCTGCTTCATAATAAGCCCACCCAAAGTACACTGATCCTATCACAATACACCAAAAGTCTGTCTAAGGATCTCTGCCGAGCTCTCAGCTAGCTCCAGGCTTCTGTTTCTGGGCTTCAAAACCATCAGCAGTTTGTCCAGCGTTACCTCTCCATCTTCAGTCTTAGATGCTTAGACGGATTCTGCGGTCCTGATTCTCTCTCTCTCTGGTCCATAGGTTTTCGCTATGGTCGGTCCAATTCACAAGCAGCAGCGGGATGCCTGGAAGAACATCTCTACCCCTTCGGTCGTGGGTCTGGGGGCCTTCAAATCTCTCAGCCTCCCAACGCAGGTCCTGAACCGGCACACTACATCTTGCTACTGAACTTTTTTTTCTTCTCTCCCAAGTATGTTATTAACAGAGACGTCTCTATCTCTATAACCTTGAAGGCCATGGCAGCAGGGAGAGGTCAGGCAAGAACTGAGCTGTTAACCCCCTCGCTGCCAGAGCAGCAGAAAACCCCTTAAACCATAACAACATCCTTCCCCTGTGTCCAGCCCATACCTTTCTCCTGTAAAGGGCACAGTTATAAGTGTGTATGGAAGGAAGAGAGGTAAAGAAATGGTTATTATCAAACACTGTTTTGTCTTTGTTTGGTCAAGATTTCATTGGCTGAGTGGGATAGATCAAAGGAAGGGACAAAATGTTCCCATCTACAGTTAAAATAAAATATCTAGTAATGATAGAAGTTAAAGATGTGGATTACATGCCCCATTCAAAGAGTTGATTATGTGTTTTCCAGGAAGTAGTTAATGGAGGCAAAAAATAAACTGTTCTTGAGGAAGGAAAAAGTATTATGAACTGCAGTGCCCTTGGCAGATAATTTTACCTATGTATCAATATACAAATTATGTGTTTACTTCTTTCTTCATGAAACACTGAAATCCTTAAAATGGGTGAGAAAACCCTTACACTCTTATTGATTTATTCATTTAAGGAATGTTAAAGAAGTTGTTCCTGAAAATATTAGGGGAAATATTTACAAGATTCTTAGATATTTTTATATAGGATTATCTAGGCCCTGGATATTTTCAAGCTTGTATCAATGCAGCTCCCCTTTACAGTTCTGTCCTTCAAAAAGTACCTCAAATGTGAATATCCCATGTCTTTGTATAACCACACAAAGTATAGCACAATAAAATGCTTCAGAAAAAATCGTTATTTGGCCCCAGTTGGAGTCTGGAGCAATCATCAAATGCAACAGCTGCATGGTATGCAGAACAAAGCACATGTAGGATACATGGATACAAATCACTTGCAGCTAACTTTTAATGATGTGCCTCTAAACAGCATTTCTGTCTGAATTTGTAATTAGTGTACTGAACAGATGGAGTAAGCTGAAATACTGAAGTACCCATAAAATGATTCGTGCCACCTCATGCTTGCACACTGGAATATTATCTACTTTGCCTCGGTGGAGAATGCCCCTAATGAGCAGAGAAGATGTAATGGGCAAAATGTTTTATGGACCTGATCTCTAAGAGCCATGCTCAAGGAAGTAACTGCTGCATTGATGAACTTCAAATGACAAAATATTTGATAATCATATTGCCAAGCATTCAGAAACAAATCAAATTTATAAGTTTCCTCTAAAACCTCACAAAATTTTCACAGCTCAGAACATTCTCACAAGAATTAACATATATGTGTGTTTTGTTAATTTTCTCAGCAACAACTACGGACATGCCTCTAGATGATATTTCAAAGAAGCAGCTATTTAGTAGCTGCAGGGAGGCTGAGACACACTCTGACAGATACCTAAAAATGTATTGTCACCTTGAATCAGTGACAAGAAAAAGATGAACCCATCACTCTGTGTCCAAGTGAAACCACAGTTGTCACTGAGGAAGTCTGGGGTCTCTTCTTAGTTATGACCCTGCAGGTTTGGAACCTGGTCCCTGGGTAGGTGTTTGCTTGCAAGTTGGACTAGATGATCCTATGGGTCCCTTCCAACTCAGAGTAACCTGTGAACTTGTGAAAGGAATAGGAGAATTCTTGCTATTAATAAATGGCTTAGGGACTGGTGCCACCAGAAGAATATTGGGTTATTATCACAGGGTGTCCGTTGTCAAACCTGGCTTTCTAGATTCTAGTGGGCAGAATCTATCTAATAAGGGCAAAAGGGTTTTGGCCTGCAGGCTGGCTGGACTCATTGAAAAGGCTTTAAACTAGGTTTGAAGGAGGAAGGGGATACAGCAGTCACTCGAGAGGACACTGAAACTGGTAAATATGAGTCAAAAATTAATTCAGCGACCCAATTGAAGTGTATGTATAATAATGCACGCAGCCTGGGTAATAAACAGGAGGAGCTAGACATTTTGGTGCATCAGGGACAATATGATATAGTTACTGTCACAGAAATATGGTGGGATGACTCACACAATTGGAGTGCTACATTGGCAGGCTACATAGTATTCAGAAGAAATAGGAGAGGATGAAGAGGTGGGGAAGTGGGCCATTATATTAAAACAACTCTTGATACCATGGAGCATGACATTAAGGAGCAGGTTGAGAGTCTATGGGTTAAGGTAAGAGGGATAGCAAATAAAACTGAAATCCTGGTAGGAGTATGTTATAGACCACATGGCAAAGAGGAAGAGATAGACCTGTTGCTCTTTAAGACACTAGAGATAGCCTAAGGATCAGCTGCCATAGTTCTAGGAGAAGACTTCAATCTGCCTTATATCTGTTGGGAACTGCACAGAGAGGAGGCAGTCTGGAAGATTCCTAGAGATAGTTGATGATTGTTTCTTGATGCAGCTAGTGAGTGAACCTACCAGGGATGAGGCTGTGCTCAACCTACTGTTTATAAATAGGGAAGGGCTGGTTGGAAATGTTGTGGTTGGAGGAAATCTGGGTTGCAGTGACCATGAGATCATAGAGTTTTCAATTGACAGTGTGATGAGAAAGGGCACAAATCAAACCTCCATACTGGACTTCAAGAGGGGAGATTTCAGACTATTTAAGGATTTAATTAGGATGGCACCATGGGAAACAGCCCTTAATAGCAAGGCGGTCCAGGAAGGCTGGACATACTTTAAGAATAAGTTCATGAAGTCACAGGGGAAGCTGCCCAATGTGCTGAAAGACAAGTCAGAGGGGTATAAGACCGGCCTGGATGAGCAAAGAACTCCTGGTAGAACTACAGGGAAAAAAGAGGTTTTATGGCCTTTGGAAAAAAGGGAAGGTAAGTCAGGGTGTGTTTAAGGAAGATGTCAAGTCATGTAGGAGAAAAATTAGAGAGGCAAATGAAATTCAAACTAGCCATTTCTGTAAAGGACAACAAGAAATGTTTTTATAAATACATCAACAGCAAAAAGGAAGGCTGCAACAAGCTTTGACCTGTTTTGGATGAAGAGGGGAATACAGCAACTAGAGATCAGGAAAACGCAGAGATACTTAATGCCTTCTTCGCCTCTGTTTTTAATGGAAAGACAGACTGCCTGCAGGACAACTGAACTTCTGAACTGGAGGAAGGCGTAGGGGTGCAGTACAAACCCCCTGTAATCCCGGAGGAGAGAGTTAGAGACTTGCTGAGTGGCTTGCATCCTCACAAGTCCATAGGACCAAATGGGATCCATCCAAGGGTGATGAAAGAGCTGGCAGATGAACTGGCTAGGCCACTCTCCGTAACTTACCAACAGTCCTGGCTTATTGGTGATGTATCACAAGACTGGAAATGGCTAATGTGACACCCATCCACAAGAAGGGCAGGAAAGATGATCTGGGTAATTATAGACACTGTCAGCCTGACTTCAGTCCCAGGCAAAGTCATGGAAGAGATAATCCAGAGTGCTATTATGCAGCAACTGCAAAATAACCATGACATTAGATCTAGTCAGCATGGATTTCAGAGAGGTAGGTCCTGCCTGACCAACCTGATCTCCTTTTATAATCTGGTGACTCATCTGCTTGATGATAGAAAGGCTGTGGATGTTCTGTACTTGGATTTTAGCAAAGCCTTTGGCACGGTTTCCCACAATAAGCTTCAGAAGAAACTTTCAGAGTGTGGATTGGATAGGAGCATTCTGTGTTGGGTTAGGAATTGGTTGGATGGACGAGCCCAGAAAGTAATGGTAAACAGTGCCACACCCAGTTTGTGGCTGGTCACTAGTGGAGTCCACAGGGATCAGTGTTAGGCCCATTACTGTTTAAAATCTTTATTGATGATGTAAACTGGGGAACTGAGTCCACACCATTAGCAAGTTTGCAGATGATACCAAGCTGGGGGCAAATGTTGAACTGCCAGAGGGCCCTTCAGACGGACCTTGACAGACTAGAGAAATGGTAAGATTCTAACAATATGTGATTCAACAAGTCCAAGTGTTGGGTTCTTCACTTTGGACGTAACAATCCCACTCATCGCTATCAGCTTGGGGATGAGTGGCTAGAGAGCAGTGAAATGGAGAGGGATTTAGGAGTAATGGTTGACAGAAGACTTAATAAGAGCCAACAGTGTGCCCAGGTAGCTAAGAGGGCCAATGGCATCCTAGCCTGTATTAGGAACAGTGTGGTCAGTCGGACTAGGGAAGGTATCCTTCCCCTGTACTTGGCGCTGGTCAGACCACATCTTGAGTACTGTGTCCAGTTCTGGTCTCCCCAGTTTAAGAAGGATGTTGAATTGCTTGAGAGGGTCCAGAGAATGGCGACAAGGATGGTGAGAGGACTGAAGAACAAACCCTACTGGGAGCGACTGTGGGAGCTGGGGTTGTTTAACCTGGAGAAGAGGAGGCTCAGAGGTGACCTCATTGCTGTTTACAACTACCTGAAGGGAGGTTGTAGTCACGTGGATGTAAATCTCTTCTTTCAGGCTGATAACACCAGAACAAGATGACATAGCCTTAAGCTATGCCAGAGGAGGTCTAGACTGGATGCTAGGAGGAGCTTTTTCACAGAGAGAATGATCTCTCAATGGAATGGTCTGCCCAGGGAAGTGGTGGAGTCACCATCCCTGAAGGGGTTGAAGAAAAAACTGGATGAGCAACTCGGTTACATGGTGTAGACGATGGGAGTCTCGCATAGGCATAATGGGCCCATGGCTCTGGGGCTGTGAGTTTGATCTCTGTGTTGGAGTTCACATGGGAGTTGTACTAGATGACCCTTGTAGGCCCCATCCAACTTGGAATATTCTGTGATTCTGTGACTCATATGTAATTGGCACTCCACAGTTCATTCTTCCTTACTTTAAAATTATACTTTGCACAATAACCATGGGACCTAGCACCTAGTTCAGCTGGGTTGATATGAGAACAATTTAATAATTGAAAGATGAAATATTAAAGTAAAATAAAATTAAATTTAAGTAAAATAAGTAAAATAAAAAGGAAGTCAAAAGAGGAATGGAGAGAGGAAGGAGGAGTGCAATGGTGATGGCAATACTAAGCAGTCTTTTTTCTCGTGATTGAAACAGATACAAAAATTAGTGGAAGATTCATCACAGAAAGTAAGACCACTTAGCACATTGTAAACAGAAAAAATGTTTTTCTAAGAAAAATATCATAACAGATGGCAAATTGTGTTTGCTATAGTTTGTTCAAAGTAATAAAAACGTAAGTATAATGAAAAGCATAAAACAAGAAAAGTAACAACTTCTACTAGCAGAAAACTTTAATTGGGATACTTAAGTTGAAGAAAAATGTTAGCAGAAAGATCAAGTTATTGAGAATAAATCCAATTATAACAGAGTCCTCTGTAACAATTATAAAGGAACTAGCCTCTCCGCAAGGAAACTAGAATATACTGTAAATATTTTATATCCATTGGTATTAGGGGTTTTTTTCTCATATTTTCTTAGTTTTATAGAAGGCAGTTATGGTTTATTTTTAAAATATGTATAAGAGTATGCTAGGTAGGATGGATTGAGGGAAAAATAAACTTTTATTTATCTACATATCAATATATACATATATATATATGTAAATATTTCCCACTCACTCCCAACCGAGAGGATAGACAGGGAGGGGAGAAGGGAAAGGACAAAAATAGGAGAAGGGAAAAAATAATAATACGGGCAGAACAAAGTACCTGAGGAGAAGAGGAGGCTCAGAGGTGACCTCATTGCTGTTTACAACTCCCTGAAGGGAGGTTGGTGGGTGTAAATCTCTTCTCTCGGGCTGCCAGCACCAGAACAAGAGAACATGGTCTTAAGCTACGCCAGGGGAGGTTTAGAGTGGATGTTAGGAAGAGCTTTTTCAGAGAGAGAGTGATCCCTCAGTGGAACGGTCTGCCTGCGGAGGTGGTGGAGCAGCCATCCCTGGAGATGTTTAAGAAAAGACTGGATGAGGTAGTCATTGACATGGTCTAGATAATGAGATGATGCGATGGTAGGTTGGTTATAAAAAAAATATGAAATTATGATATGACCCTAAGATTAGCTCAGATAGATAAAACATGATCATGTCAACAGGGTTATGGGTCCAATTCCTGTATGGGCATTTGCTTGGGAGTTGGACTCGATGGTCCTTGTTGGTCCCTTCCAACTCCTAATATTCTGTGATTCTGTGTGATTCTGAGGGGGAAAAGGAAAAAAAAACATTTAAAATTGGCCTTTTCCTGCTGGGTCTATGGAGGAGGTAGATGAGTGCCGAGCACACTGCTGGAAGCCACTCCATGGCTGCTGTGTCTGCTTGCAGGGAGAAGCCATGGGAGGTCAGTGTCTCAGCTTTCCCTGCCAGGAGGGGAAGAAGAGAGATCGAACCTCCCATACGCTGGGTTTTAAAAAGTCCCACCACCCAGCTCTGCTTCTGCTCTCCCAGTTCCACCAAGGAGCAACTGAGTAAAATCGTCGCAGCCAGAAACATGAAAGAGTTTGTGGCGACTTCCGGCGAGAAATAGAAGAGGTTGTCAGCAACATGGTCGTCACCAGCTGCTGCCATGTGGTCTGGCTCCAGTTTCTTGATTTCAGCCACTCTGCTGCCAGGACTGCAGAGCCACATACTGGGAGCAGCAGGGGCCACCATGCACACACAAGCCACTACCATGCTGCTCCCAGTTTGTGGGGTCCCTTGCTGCCAGGCTGCCTCTATCACTGCCTGTCCGCAGCTGCTACCCACCTGGTGCTGTGGGCAGCAGCCAGGCAACACTGGAGGGGCCCCTGACAAGCTCGACCACCACCCGCTCGTGAGGTCCTGGCCCTGCTGCCAGGGCTGCCGCCCTTGCTGCCTCTGCCAGTGCTGCACCAGCTCTGAGCTAGAGGAGCGGGGGGAGGGCAGGGTGGCAACTGTGCCCCCTGGCTCATCTGCCCCACCAAAGCCAAAGAAATGAAAAGGATTCTTCAACAGAAAAAACAAAACTCGTGCCTTCCTGAACCAGAGAGTTATCCAAAACCCATAACACACATGAAATATAGGCTATATAGAAAGATATGCTTAAAATACATTACAGCAATTTAGATTGCAAAGATTTTTCCCGAGATACATTAAACAATGCGGATTGAAGGTCTATTTAGAATTGCTGGCCATTATTGCTTCAATAAATAATAAATCAGGAATTTGCCAACAACTTCAGCATGCATAAAGCTAATGCACAATTCATGGGCCAGCTGATGCATGACTCTCTATGTGCTTGAATTTTGAGAGATATATTTAGATGTCAAAGAATATATTGCCTTCAGCTGAAAAGAACTGAATGCAAAAGTTATGTAAAAGCTTAGGGGGATTCAGAAAAAACATTGGACCAAGAAAGGGATCATTAGAACACTTAGAGAAAAAAGTTTGGAGGACTCTATCTCACTCTTCAACCTCTTACAAAATGAATGAGAAACACTATGCCTCTGTTGACAGGTTGCTCCACATTTGGGAGGTGATGGAGTCACCATGCCTAGAAGTGTTTAAGATAAGACTGGATGAGGAACTCAGTGACATGGCCTAGATGATGGGAGGCTTGAATGGATGGAGCATAGTGTCTATGGTTCCACAGTTGTGGGTTTGATCCCTGGGTGGGCATACGCATGGGAGTTGGACTAGATGATCCTGTAAAGATGTAGCCCAGCCCTATCAAGTGCCAAAAGTCCTGCTCCAGGTTTGTTACCCATCTTTATAATTTAGCATCATACATACACAAATTATGCCACAAATATATATCCCTTCAGTATTATGTCATAAATTTACACTTTGCATTAAGCCTTTCGACCAATCAGTTTTGCATTTCTTGCTCCATGTTTTGGCTAGGACCTTGTTCTGTNAGTGTCTATGGTTCCACAGTTGTGGGTTTGATCCCTGGGTGGGCATACGCATGGGAGTTGGACTAGATGATCCTGTAAAGATGTAGCCCAGCCCTATCAAGTGCCAAAAGTCCTGCTCCAGGTTTGTTACCCATCTTTATAATTTAGCATCATACATACACAAATTATGCCACAAATATATATCCCTTCAGTATTATGTCATAAATTTACACTTTGCATTAAGCCTTTCGACCAATCAGTTTTGCATTTCTTGCTCCATGTTTTGGCTAGGACCTTGTTCTGTTTATGTTTCAGGATTGGAAAACAAGATATTTATCTCTAATATTGGATTTCAAGTTTCAGGCCCAGTGAATGCATCTAAAATTTACTAATTCTTCTAAAATCCTACAAAGATTTCACTGTTTCACTAAACTACTTAAATCTCTGAACCTACACCTAACTCACTAAAATCTATGAGTTTCTAAATCCTCAGATCACACACTATCACAGTATTAGCAAGGTTGGAAGAGACCTTGGAGATCACCGAGTCCAACCTGTAACCCAACATCAACCCATTGTCTAAACCATGACACTAAATGTCTCATCCAGCCTACTCTTAAAGACCTCCAGGGATGGCGTCTCCACCATCACCCTGGGCAGACCATTCCAATGAGAGATCACTCTCTCTATGACAAACCGCTTCCTAACATTCAGTATAAACCTCCCCAGGCATAGCTTAAGGCCGTGTCCTCTCCTTCTGGTGTCGTAAGCCTGAGAGAACAGATCCACACCCACCTGGCGGCAACCTCCCCTCAGGTAGATGTAAACAGCAATTAAGTCACCTCTGATCCTCCTCTTCTCCAGACTGAACAACCCCAGTTCCCGCAGCCGCTCCCCTTAAGGCTTGTCCTCCAGTCCTTTCACCATCCTTGTTTCCCTTCTCTGGACCCTCTCAAGCAGCGCAACATCCTTCTTAAACTGGGGAGCCCAGAACTGCACACAGTACTCAAGATGTGGTCTGGCCAGCGCTGAGTACAGNAGGCTTTGCTAAGGTCCAAGTACACAACATCCACCGCCTTTTTATCGTCAACCAGGCGAGTCACCAGATCATAAAAGGAGATTAGGTTGGTCCGGCAGGACCTGCCTCTCCAAAATCCATGCTGACTAGTTCTAATGTCATGATCATTTTGCAGTTGCTGCATAATAGCACACAAGACTCTCAGTACCATGACTTTACCTGGGACTGAGGTCAGGCTGACAGGTCTGTAATTACTCAGATCATCTTTCCTGTCCTTCTTGTGGATGGGTGTCACATTAGCCAATTTCCAGTCTTGCGGTACATTACTGGTAAGCCAGGATTGTTGGAAAATTATGGAGAGTGGCTTGGGGAGTTAATCTGGTAATTCTTTCATCACCCTCGGATAGATCCCATTTGGTCCCATGGACTTATGAAGATTCAAGCCACTCAGCAAGTCTCTTACTTCCTCCTCCTGGATTACAGGGGGCTTATATTGCATCCCTACTCCTTTCATCAGCCCACTAGTCCAGTTGTCCTGCAAGCAGTCTGTCTTACTCTTAAAAACAGAAGCAAAGAAGGTATTAAGTATTTGTGCCTTTTCCTCATCGCTACTTACTATGTTCCCTTTTGCATCCAATAAGGAGTGAAGGTTGTTGCAGCCTCTCTTTTAACTGTTGATGTACTTACAGAAACATTTCTTATTGTCCTTAACAGAAACAGCTAGGTTGAGTTCCATCTGGGCCTTTGCCTCTCTAGTGTTTCTCCTGCATGACTTGATGACTTCCTTAAACACACACCTTGACTTACCTCCCCCTTTTTCCAAGGGCTGTAAATCCTCCTTTTTTCCCCTAGTTCTTTCAGGAGCTCTTTGCTCATCCAGACTGGCCTTCTGCCTCTCCAACTCATTTTCCGGCACATTGGGACCACCTGCTCCTGCACCTTCATGAGCTCATTCTGAAACTTTATTTTAAAGACTGATTCATCCTTTGTCTTTTGCTTGAGATACACCATGATCTTTTGGGGACATTGAAAAAATGAACATTTAGCTTTAGCTTATTCAGCCACCACTTGATATGTTGGGATTTTTTTGTTTTATTTTCACAATTATTTTGACTCACTATGTATTTTTTTGAACATTTGATATGCAAAAGAGGAAAGGAACACCCAAATTTTATTAAGGATATTAATTGTATTCTTAGATGGTATAAAGAAAATATCTACATTTATAGCAATCATAAGAAAGAAATATTTAGAACTCCCTCTTAAGAAATATTTCTATTACCAGCAATTTTTACATAGATGAGTCTGGAGTGGAACAAGCAGGTTTTAATCTGAATTTCTTTACATATTTTTTACCACCATGTCATAATATAAGCCTTAAGAAATGAAAAATTTTTCTTCCTGCTTGAACCTTACGAGTCTTTACTTCCCGCATGTGTGTATTTAAAAACCTGACACATTAGTTACGAATAGAATCAGAATTGTTTAGGTTGGAAAATGCCTTCAAGACCATCGAGTCCAATTGTTAACTCAGTGCTGCCAAATCCACCACTAAACTGTGTCTCTCATGCTCCATTTACATGTCACTTAAATTCTTGTAGGGATGGTGTCTCCACCACTTCCTTGGGCAGCCTGCACCAATGCTTGCTAACTTTTACTATTAATTTTTTTTTCTTAATATCCAATCTAAACCTCCCCTTCACAGAATCCTGCAACTTGTGACCATTTCCACTGGTCCCATGACTTGTTACTTGGGAGAAGAGACCAACCACCACCTCATTACAACCTCCTTTCAGGTACTGTAGAGAGTGATAAGATTCCCTCTGAACCTCCTTTTCTCCAAACTAAACAACACCAACTCCCTCAGGTGCTCCTTATCATGCCTGAGCTCCAGACACAGAGATGGAGCTGAGCTCGGCAGAGATCCTTTGGACAGACGTTTTGTGACAGAAATGCATTGTGGTAGGATCTGAACCATGTAATTTGGGATGGGCTCATATATGAAGCAACAGAGTAGCACTTAAAACACTGCATCCTGTGTTGTGACTCTCAGACAGCAGAGGAGAACGGAAGAACTGTCGTCTGTGGGTCGAGATCTCACTTGGGAAAGGGTCATGAAAGACTTTTCCTCTCCTGAGAGAGAGAGAACTTTATGGAAGGACAGAGAGATGGTTCCTACCCTGGATCTGGTCAGAAATACCAACTTCCTGACTTATCCCCTATCCCTGTTTCCCCTTTGTCTCTTGGTCAAAAAAGGGAATATGAGATCTGTTGTAAGAGAAGGAGGGGTGGGGGGAAAAAGTTGCCTTTAAAATGATGCTTCTCACACCAAGCTTTGATCTTGTTAGTTAGTAAATAAATCCTTTATATTCTTCACTTGTAGTTTGCCTTGCTTTTGCCTGTGGCTAGTTTTATTTTTGCATTTTTTTTCCTCCAGGAAAGGTTGTAGGTGAGTCTCTGGCATCCAGCCAGGGTGAAAGCACGACAGTGCGACTCACATATTCAGGAGGCATACGCGTGGCGTTGAGAAGACTCCATCTCCATGTGAGAGATTTGGATTGGGGTGAGCCAACTGGGAAAAGGGGAACCCTCTCTTTACATGAACTGAGTCCCAGCTCTTCTTGACAGCACAGATGCCTGGGAGACACAAACCATGGTGCATCCAGCAGCTAGGGGGAGGGGAATGGAGTCCTTCCCATCCCCCACATATACAAAATGTAATCAGGTACCAACTTGGTGGTTTGGTAACTTTTCTATGCTTTCTTAAGTAATCTTATCTTCTTTTGCAAATTTTCTCTACCTTTTTGTCCTCTTTCCTGGTGCTTTAGCTTTATAATTAATAAAAATCAATTTATTTTTTTAAAATTCCACACTTGTTATAACTTGACTCTTAATTTGCTTCTGGGAAATAACCAACCTTATTTACAGATTGTAACAGAAGACACTTAACATAATGTTCTCCATGACCTTCCCCAGCACTGAGATCAGAGTGACAGGCATATAGTTCCCTGGATTCTCCTTCGGACCCTTCTTTTATGTGGTTGTCACATTGGCTAGCCTTCCATGAACTAGGACCCTGCTGGCTAGCCAGATCTGCCACTAAACAATGGGCAGTGACTTAATGAGCACTTCCACCAGCCCACTCAGTACGCTTGGTTGGATGCTATCTAGTCCCATGGACTTGCGTGTGTCTAAACGATGAAGCAGGTCAGTGACCATCTTTCCATGGATTATGGGAGCTTAATTCTTCTCCCTGTCCCTGTCTTCCAGCTCGGGGTACTGGATACTCTGAAAAATGGTCTTACTATTAAATATTGAGGTAAAGAAGGCATCAGGTACCTCAGCCTCTTCCTTATTCATTGTAAGTGCATTTCCCTTTGCATCCAGGATAAAGATGTGGATTCTATTTAGCCCTCATTTTGTTGCTGATGTATTTACAAAAAGGTTTTATTGTCTTTTACGGGAGTATCAAGATTAAGTTCTAGTTGGGCTTTGACCCTTCTAATTTTCTCCCTATATAATCTCATAATATCCTCACAGTCCTCCTGAGTTGCCTGCCCCTTCTTCCAAAGGTCATAAACTCTCCTTCTTGCTATAAATCCTAGCCGAAGCTTGTCTGTTTAGCCAGACCAGTTTTCTTGCCCTACAGATCATTTTTTGGCACATGGGAACAGCCTGCTCATGTACATTTAAGATTTCTTGTTTGAGGAATGACTAATATTCCTGGTCATCTTTTTCCTTCAGGATTGTCTCCAAAGCGACTCTCTCAAACAGCCTGCTAAACAGTCCAAAGTCTGCTCTCCTGAAATACAGTGTGGCAATTCTGTTGAAACCTCTCCTTATTCTCTGAGAACCAAAAAATTCTATTATTTATTTTAATATCTATTATGTATTTTTATTATTTATTTTACTACCATTTAGTAGTCATATATATTCAAATTAATTTCTTTCAGGGGTAAGGAAAAAACCCACCTGCTGCCCATGACACATCAGAATACAGTAATAAAATATTTCTAAAGACTAAAATCGTAATGTCACTGATAATGATATGCTGGATGTGTGCACACAGAACCGAGGAAAGACAGCAGTCCCTGTGGTACATGATTTAACCTCATCAGCTCTAACTGTTGTTTCTTGAACTACAACCTCTGTATAGCCATGATTGGCAGAAACGACTGGTTTTAAACAAGGCTGGTGATAAAGTAATAGACTGAGCCTAGACTAGCAAATATTTTCTAGGAATCAGTTCGTTTTATGTGCAAGTTACTGCTCCTGTTAGGAAACAGATGCAGTCAGCGTAGTCCCTATGAGGTAATTGTCCACTTCCACTCTTCTGTTCCACTCTTTCCTCAATTAAAACACCCTTGGCTTTAGACAGTGTCCTATTAAAAGCTATTTGTGGGCAGCAAAAGGTCTTGATTTTGATAAGGTACTGTTGTATATCATTGAGGAAGTCCTCTGACAATTCTCAGCTCTGAATATTTTCAGTACCAAGAAAAGAGTTTGAAAAGACTCTTGTTGTTAAATACAAGTAACCTACACAGTCAGAGCCAGTTTCTCGACAAATTCTAAGAATCAAAGTTCTGATTTTCAACACAATTACCTGCATCTTAGTTATAGCATTATTTGGCATTCACAAGAATGCCAAATGAGTAATGAGTTAAACAGTTCCTCAGAGATATCCTTAAAACTCACATTACTATGCAGAAAGCATAATTTGATTGACACTGCCAAAACTTGTGTTTTACAGCAGTAGTTAATCTGTTCTGTACTGCACCTACATCAAACAACATCTTTAATGGCTCATAAATTATAAATGCTAGAAAAAGAATCATGAAGGCAGAGCAGGAAATGGAGATAAAAAGAGCACTATTTTGGTAAAGAGCAGTAGATGACAGCATGTTAACTACATTTCCAGACAGAAGGGTTCAGGGATCAAACAAAAGCATGGCACTGGTATCCATTTATGTAGTTTAAAGATTTGTTTCTTCTACATTGAATATACATTTCTTCCTTAAATTAGCACTGTTTCAAAGCAATATCAAAAGTGTTCTAACGTTATTTACAATAGCAGTAGCCATCAACTTGCCTCAAGAGAGCAGGCACCAGAGTTAATGTGGAGAGGTTTTTCAGGGCAAAACTAAAGAATTTACAGTCATAAGTCACATTGACTATTATAGTCTTAGTAGGTTAACTGGACTGCAATTTTGGTTTGCTTTCTTTGTTGTTATCAATGGAAAGAAGTATGTAAGATGTACTGCTCAGCAAATAAGCCAGCTAAAATTTCAAAAGGATAATAAGAAAAATGAGAACTAAGACTTTCTTGAGATTTGAGTTGAGGTTGTTTTTTTAGCTCCTCTCAAATAATTGTTTAAAAATCATGCATTTAAGCTTATTATCGAAAAATTTTTTTCTCATAGCCTTTTACTCTTTTTTCACTTTTTTTTTTTTTTTTTTCTTTTTTTTTTTTTTTTTTTTTTTTTTTTTTAACCACTGCAATATTTCTTGAGGATTGAATGCCCTAATGTATTTCAGGATAAATGTCAGGGTTCTTGGATGGCTGAACACACACAGCAGAACAGTTTATGTGGTCTTCATTTAAACAAAGAATTGGATCAGTGTGTGCAAGGGAAGTGATTCCCATTTATGGCACTTTGATGTCGTACCAGGAATGATACCAGTTGTGCAGTTACCTCACTGGGGAAAGAAAAAAAAAGTTGTGTTGGGTTTTTTTTTGTAGAAATGTTCCACATATCTGTAGGAAGGCAATGAAATGGTATAGTTTATGCAGTGCATTTTCTTTCATCATAATGTGTGTTTGGAATTAAGTTATCTCCGTTTAATAATTCATGCTAAAATGCTGCTAGAAAGAAGGGAAAACCAGCAACCTCTCTACCTATAAACAAAACATTGCAACTGCAAGAGCATGTAAAAAATCATTGCACAAGTAGATTGGTCCTTTGGACTCATTTCTGTAACATCAAAGAGATATTGAGTTATTAAAGAAATACAAGGCAAGAGTATTTAAATAGTCTGTTGCACAGAAATATGACACATAATGACTGTTCTAAGACTAAGTAATTCCAATTTCTAAAGAGATTCAGTTTTCTTAAATGAGCAACTTAACAAAACAAATATTGTATATCAGTTTTTCCATGTAAATTTAAACAGATCACTTCTTCATTTGAGGAATCACCTCCAACTAAGTTCAATTTAGCAAGTCAATTTTTCAGTGTCCAATTAAGACTCCTCCTTCCTCCCTTTCTTTTAGCAATTATTTAATTGTCTTTATAAAACAGATCTTGCTTCTGAAGCATTAAGTGTTTGGATTCGTTTAGAGTAAAGATAAGGACATATACCACAAAAATAATTTTACTAATGTTATGCCCTGTTACTCAAGATTTCATGCCTTGAAAAATTATTTAATTTACATAAGCAAGGCAAACTTCTTGCAAAGCTTATGAAGAAAATAAACCAAGAGTTTATTTTTTTCACTTACCTGCAGATTATTAAACAAAAATTTTTTTGTTATTTTGATAGAACTCTATGTGACAGTAGTCCTTGGAATATCTGCAAGACACTTCAGGAAGACATTTGTTCTAAACAGAAGGTATTCATTATTACTTCTTAATTCATGGGGTTCAAATAGCAAAATAATCAGAAGAAGAAGTGAGGTTTTTTTCTCTTTAAAAAAATAAGTAGCTAATGCAGACATAGGTCTTCTTTCCTATTAATATTATCCTTTGTTTTCAGCATATACAGTACACTCTCTATCCATTCCTTTTCCAAGGGAGAAACCAAGCAAAGAAATCTCAAAAACACATTATTGCCAGTAAGCTATTTTTTGTGTGTGTGCTGGTGACATGATTTATTTCATTTAATTTTGTCACAGAATTTATCTAAAAATTAAAACAACATGTAAATTATGAAATATAATCATACATAGAACTAGCAGTAGTAGGTTTATTCTACAGTTAACTAGCAATAAGATAAAAACCACAGTGCAATATTATTGCTACTACTAAGTGCATAGATTTAAAAGTCATTAAAGTGTATCTAGATTTAATGAAGTGAGAAAAAGTGTTTCTGGTATTGGTCTAGCACCCATAGACGGACAAAAGGGAAAGGTTTCTTAGTTGCCAAGGTAATAGCCAGCTACATAATAAGCATCCACTTACTGAATACACACTCCATTTAGACGAATACTAAGTCCTGGACACATTAAATATAGATCTATAAAACCAAGGCAATGTGGTTTCTCACCTAAAATTTACAAGCAATTTTTAGATTAAAGATGATTCTGTTTACAGATTTGCCATGGGGTAGAACTAAAAGATACAGACACCAGCTGATCTTAACAAATGACTGAATATTACAGTGAAATGGCAGATGATCAAATTTGTAGATCAAAAAATGTATTACAATTACACACACATAAATGTATTTTTTTTACGTAAACACGAAGATGTACAATAAATCTGGAAAAGGAAGTTTGGTAATGACAACTGCTGACAGCATACATATTCAGGTCCGCATGCATTTTTTTACTTACAAAAACCCTTAGATTCTTCTTTCAAGGTTAGTATGGTTTACAATACTAGCTAAATTAAATTTTATCCCATAAAAGAAGCATATGGTAGTTATGAACAATCACATTATCCCCCCCACTGTTTCTGGGAATATCTTAGGCATATGAGTCCTACAAAACATAACACTGAATAACAAATCTAAATCTGTCTGTGCAAAGATGTAATCACCGGCTCTCAATATGTCCCCACCATGTAGCTACATTGTATTTGCGCTTTGCATTCTTTCTCTCATCTTAAGAATCGGTGCACTACAGATAAAAAAATACGGTTTGAAGGAAACTCATGATGTAATCTTTGATTAGAAAGAAAATCACATTCTTATCTGATCTTTACATTACATGTCAGAAATACCACTGGAGTGAAAAGAACACATTGTAAGGAAATCCACTGCTAGCCAGTCAGTCTGTATCGCTGATGAACTTCTCTAGATATTACCTGCTTCTTTTATGAGAGGTAATGCACTTATTTTGGATATCGTGACTTGAAATTCTGTTCAGCACAGCATTCTTCCTGACCTAGGATAAAGAATCTGCAGATCATAGACCACAGAACATACACATAACAGCTTTGTTTCCTAAATCAGTCTGCAAGTTGCAATGGCCACAGACAGCACACTGGGATGTTAAAATAGAAGACAAGTAAAAGCTTCTTTATTAGCAGCAGAGTGTAACACTGAACCAATTGCTGAGGTAAAGAATGTCCATCTTGCAGTCTTCCAAGACCTGGAAAGATGAAGCCATAGCTCAGCTAATCTAATGTTGGAAAGCTGAAAAGAAGTTTGGATCAGATGACCTGAGGGCCTTTCCACCTTTAGTGGTTCTCTAAAAACTGTGTGACAACAACGTTCTTGATCTGTTAAGACAGACTGAAAACACAGGAACAAGCTTGGCAGGTTATACACTTCTTCAGCGGACTTTATACGTAGGCTGATTGAAAGGGATATTGGTAATTAATTTACAGATCCTTCAGTGTTGCCATTGGTAATTAATTTACAGATCCTTCAATATTGTCATTAGCAATGAATTCACAGTACAGTAAAAACAATTACAAGACTGCCATTCTGCACTCCCGAGAGAACCTCTGACTTCAAATGAGAGAAATAAGAGAATAAGATCCATGTGTAGAATATTTTTTTAATTACCCCTGGATTTTACTGTTGAAAATCTTGAAATAGGTGTTTTGATACCTTAAATCTTCATAAATATGGTTTTATTTCTCTTTTCTGCCATAACAATACGTAGAAAAACTCTTAGATTTTGATTTGTCGCATTACTTACTGGTACATCATTAAGATCGTTATCTTAAGCCTCAAACAGACATCTAAAGAATTCATTAGACGTCATCTTTGTGACATGGGTTAGCTGGGGGGTGTAGGGCTGATGGTCCTGTGGGTCTCTCCTGGCTCGGAGCGGACTGTGAGCCTGTGAGGGATCTAGGTTTATGTTTACTACTCTGAGGTGTGTGTTCGGTCTCTGTACGGGAGTTAGATGGTGAGTCGGACTAGATGATCCTTGAGGGTCTCTTCCAACTCATAGTATTCTGTGATTCTGTGATCAGACCATTAGAAAAGGGTGACTATTCCTCCGGACCTTTTTTTTAATTATTTCTGACTTGTAGTGTTTTCATTTTACTCTGCTAAACATTAAAATCTCGTTTCAAAATGCATGTTGTTCACAGGTTCACAGGTTATTCTGAGTAGGAAGGGACCCACAGGATAACCTAGTCCAACTTCCAAGTGAACATCCACCCAGGGATCAAACCCACAAGCGTGGAGCCAAGAGCACCACGCTGCTTCCATCTAAGCCTCCCATCATCTAGGCCGTGTCAGTGAGTTCCTCATCCAATTTTTTCTTAAACACCTCCAGGGATGATGACGCCACCACCTCCCTGGGCAGACCATTCCAATGAGAGATCACTCTCTCTGGGAAAAGGCTCCTCCTAGCATCCAGCCTAGACCTCCGCTGGCATAGCTTAAGGCCGTGTCCTCTTGTTCTGGTCCTGGCAGCATGAGAGAAAAGATTTACATCCACCTGGCCGCAACCTCCCTTCAGGTAGTTGTAAACTGCAATGAGGTCACCTCTGAGCCTTCTCTTCTCCAGGCTGAACAATCCGAGCTCCCGCAGTCGCTCCCCATAGGGGAGCCATCCTTTTGCCATCCTTGTTGCCATTCTCTCTGGACCATCTCAAGCAGCTCAAGATCAGACCATTAGAAAAGGGTGACTATTCCTCCGGACCTTTTTTTTAATTATTTCTGACTTGTAGTGTTTTCATTTTACTCTGCTAAACATTAAAATCTCGTTTCAAAATGCATGTTGTTCACAGGTTCACAGGTTATTCTGAGTAGGAAGGGACCCACAGGATAACCTAGTCCAACTTCCAAGTGAACATCCACCCAGGGATCAAACCCACAAGCGTGGAGCCAAGAGCACCACGCTGCTTCCATCTAAGCCTCCCATCATCTAGGCCGTGTCAGTGAGTTCCTCATCCAATTTTTTCTTAAACACCTCCAGGGATGATGACGCCACCACCTCCCTGGGCAGACCATTCCAATGAGAGATCACTCTCTCTGGGAAAAGGCTCCTCCTAGCATCCAGCCTAGACCTCCGCTGGCATAGCTTAAGGCCGTGTCCTCTTGTTCTGGTCCTGGCAGCATGAGAGAAAAGATTTACATCCACCTGGCCGCAACCTCCCTTCAGGTAGTTGTAAACTGCAATGAGGTCACCTCTGAGCCTTCTCTTCTCCAGGCTGAACAATCCGAGCTCCCGCAGTCGCTCCCCATAGGGGAGCCATCCTTTTGCCATCCTTGTTGCCATTCTCTCTGGACCATCTCAAGCAGCTCAACAGCTCAGGGACTTAGGTGTAATGATTGACAGGAAACTCAATATGAGCCAGCAGTGTGCCCAGGTGGTTAAGAAGGTCAATGGCATCCTTGCCTGTATCAGGAACAGTGTGGTCAGTCGGACTAGGGAAATTATCCTTCCCCTGTACTTGNCATTTCTACTCAGATGCAGAAGATTAAAGACTTTGACTTTCAAAATATTCAATTAGTTGTCAACATTGGTGAATCAGGAATTCCTCCCAATTTCATCAACAATCACACCTGTTACCTAGCTTCTTTATTTTTCACCTAGCAAATTATCCAATATTTCTACATGAAGTAGTGCTGCAGATACTGCATTGATTTTCAGCCCACAACATTTTGGTTAGAAGCAAGAACATATATTTCATTTGTCATTTTTTGCTGCCCCATCTAACCCCCTCGGGATTTCTAAGGTAAAGGGTCTTTGAAAGAGAACATTTGTCCTAACCAGCTGGACACAACAAAGTGCCTTAAACTATGCACTTTAAATGACTTAATGCTTCATCTTATGTGATCTCTCCATCAGATAATGCAGATAACACTGTTTTCCACTCTGCCACATTCTGCACATTTTTTCAATACATGCAGGTTTCCTACTATTTCAAGCAGTAAGAGGAAACAGGCAAAACAGATTACAAGAGACACTTGATACAAAACTCAATGTAGCTGAGCAAACCTTCAATATTTCTCTAAGTTTCCTGCAAAATGTAAGAGGATATACTTTAATCTTGAGTAGATAAATCTTGAACAGGTTAAATTCTCTAGAGTTTAACTTAAATTACAGTCATACCTTGGTGCATTGCGACTTCTCCATTGTGACCTCACTGGTCTGTGAATATATTCCCCATGAATCTGCCTCAATGATTAGTGAAGTCATTTGTGGAGCTTCCCGGTCGATGCATGTGCAGTGCCTCTGCTTCACTGAGGGGTGACACTTGTGCTCCCTGTGGGGTGGGACTGGCCTGGCCCCACAGGGATGGTGCAAGGTGCCTCCCACTCACCATGACATTTATAGTTCTGCAGTGCCATGCTGCAGTGTCTGCCTGGCTTCTGTGTGTCTCCATGCCTGGTCCCAACTGCAGAGGGCTTAGTCTCCCTTATGAGTGCTGCAGAGGTTCTGTGGCGTTTATACTTAGTCCTGCGGCTCCATGCCACAGTCCCTGCCCTGCTCCTATGTGTCTCCATGCCCAATCCCTGCCGTAAAAGGCTTACCCTCCCTTATGAGTGTTGCGGAGGTTCCATGGAGTTTATAGTCCCATGACACCATGCTGCAGTCCCTGCCTGGCTCCTGTGTGTCTCCATGCCCAGTCCCTACTGTGGAAAGCTTACACCACAGTATGCCGACTGGTGTCCTGACAAAGCATGCCAAGCACTGTCTGTGTCGGGGGACTGCATGCTCGATGCATCTGGTGATGACATAGCCCCAGGGAAAGTGCTCCACAAAAGTCTGGACTGGCTGTGGCAGTGGTGGGACAAGCACTATGTGCCGGGACGGGGCAGCGGCAGGACGTGCCCACGCCACTGCCACAACTGCTGCACCAGGAGGAGGTTGATGGATCTCTAAGATAACATTAGCCAGCATAACAGAAAACAGAATAACATTTCTTGTGTTATTATTATTCAGTGCTATCTTAGAATTTTGGACTGGTGCTACGGACTTCCCACCATTTCTTTTCATTCATCCCTTTGCTATTACTGCAATTCAGCAGCATTTATGAAGTGCCTTTTGGCCTTAGACCCAAATTGAACATTAGCATTTTGTAACATTATCCACTTATATGTTCCAATATGAAGTGAAGCCAAAGTAAGTTCAAGAGATGAGGGAATCCAGCTCATAAAATGTTAATTATTGCTCCTATAAAAATGTCAATTAACTCAGGTCTAAAATGTCAACAGAAATATGAGTATCATCTTCATCATGAACCTGGAAGTACTGTTTGTCTGATATGTTCTGCAAAGGAAAAGGTAATATTGACCAAACATAAGGTAACACAGAATTTTACAATTTATAAAAATGAGCAATACATTTTCTCTGACTATATATGCAAAAAAAGGTACATTTCAGAATACAGGAAACGTAGACTTCTCTGTTCTTCTGAGTAAGTTGCTGAGCAGTCATTGCTGCAACTTGCATGCATGCCAGAAACATTATCATACATGCCAGAAACATTAGTACAACATAATGTTCATGATTTTAGAGCAGATCTGTCAGCAACCAGTAACAGCTGGGCATACAGGCTTCTGTTACCTAGTTTCCTGCTGCTCAGTTAGGTGTCTTTTCCTTGAGTTTCACTTTTCCTATTGATGTTTGCCATTATATGAATGGGCATGACCCACAAGATGTCAAGGCACTCCAGCAATTAATCATTGCAACTCTTTTAGCCCATGAATGGTGTGAGAGTTTGTGACAGATGCACTTGACTCCTTGTTGTACTTTCATTCAGGCTGACTAAGGAGCAAGAAACTTCATACCCTGTGGTGAACCTGTGAGCCGGAAAGCTCGTGGCTCATGTACAGGGGAATGAAGCTGCTTTGGAAAAATATTTCGAAACATCGTTTTGAAACTCTAAAAGTGCAAGATAACTAAAAAAAAAAAAAAAAAACCAAGACAGATGAGCTAAAATAAAGACATCTATACACCATATCTATCCAAGCCAACTACTTCACTCTGTAAATAATCCCATTAGGATGAGTCCACTCTTGATCTCTCCGCACTGCAGTTGCCCTGCATGCCAGTGACTCTCCCCTTGGGTAGGGACAACTCTTAAGGTTTGAGATCCCTTATCTGAAGCCGAGACTTACTCTTGCCCAAGGTGGAAAGATCCTTTTTCTCACAGCAGATCCTTGGTAAGTGACTGATGACATGCCAAAATAATGCTAAAGAAACATTATTAATCCATGTAACTACTCTATTAATTACTGTATATGGTCATCAATATACGGTCAACCCTCAAATACCATGGTACTGTGGGTCTTGCCCTCCCCGCACACAGCCCTCCATGTAGGAGGTGTAGAATGGCAGCTCATGAATATTCAAATTTGGACCAGGTCGTCCCGCCCCATCAGCTCTGAAGCAGTTGTTGTATGTTCCCAGAAGTTCCTTGAGCAGTTGGGGAAGTGAAAGAGTCTCTTCTGCACTGTCCCCATCTGGGGAGTCCTCAGGAATTATGACGAAGAGGTGCCTGAGCCCACACTGCCTCCGAAGCAAGTCCCAGGCTTTGGCTGCCACCACTGTGGAAGCTGCAGTGGGTGGAGGAGACACCACAAGGCTGTATGTACTTCTGAGCCCTCCCTGCCATGTTCCATCCTGCGGAACATGCCTAGCATGGCACTGCGGTGACTGGGGCCGACTGTGCGATTGAGCCATTCACACCTATGGGAGTCCTCAGGAATTGTTACAAAGGGGTCCCCGAGCTCACGCCTCCTCCCAAGCAGGTCCTGGTCTTTGACTGCTGCCGCTGTGGGAGCTGCAGTGGGCAGAGGAGGCACCGCAGGGCTGTATGTACTTCTGAGCCCTGCCTGGTGTGTTCCCTCCTGGGGACATGCATGGCTGGCTTGCCAGTGCTGGCAAAGCTTCCACTGCCATACCGCTCACGTGTTTCAAGGCTGAGTGCCTCCAGATAAAAAATTGTTCAAGCCCAGGAACCTAGGAATTTTTTTAATACAGGAGACATTTGTGTAAATATCTCCTCTGGGATGTGGGGGAGGGAACGTGAGAAAGGAACTCTGAATGGGGCAGGCAGGGGCAGCAGTCAGAGCCAGAGAAGAGTCAGAGAGGGAGACTGCTCCCTCCCTCCTGCAGGCAGCCCGAGGCTGTCATGGGACCATGAGGGATTGTGCCAAGCCATGCATCGCTGCTGAAACCAAGCTCAGGACCTAGCACGGGTCATGGAGGCAGGGGGAGGATGGCAACGCTGTGATCCTTCCCTTTGGAACTGCCACCTCACTTTTACATGTGCTCCTGCAGCACACACATTTAAAGTGGACTTTCAAAGCCTCTACAACCTCCTTCTCCCCCCGGGTGGGGGTCTCACCAGTGTCCGAGGCTGGCTACGCAACAGCCCAGCCCCTTTGGCAAGGCAACAGTTGTGAGGCAGCACCGGCCCTGGCCCCTGTCCTGCTCCTGCTGGAGTAGTAGGGTCCCAGAGCCTCTATGGTGAGAGAGAGGCTTGCTTAGCCAGCATGCTCTCAGCAGCAGTGTTACTACAGCGATGTAACTCAGCAACGAAGCAGCCAGCACATCTTGTAGATTCAAATGTTAATCATGGTGCTTGTCTTAGTAAACATATGCTAAGAAAACACAAGAAAGGGATACATACAGTTTGTATACTGTAATGTTTTGACTTGTTAACTGCACCGGTGGAGAAACAGAGCAGAGTGAGGACTTAAGAGGAAAAAAACGTACAAGCAGCGATGCATTTGTCCCCCTGGGGACTGATGAGGTGAGATGGGGGCTACCTCTGCTGCATTCCCTGCCACAGCTTGGTGGACACTCCTCCACATTCTGATGCTGTTTTGGCTACCCTCGCTCGGACTGAGGCAGGCACTGGGGTGACATGTGGCGACCACCTCAGTCAGACCGCAGTGAGGCTGTCTGGGCACAGCACAGATGCAGCACCAGTGAAACTGCTGTGGCCACCTTGCTCAGAGCACAGCAGGGCGGACACAGCGTGGGTAGAGCCATGCATCCATGGTGCATGAGGCACGATGTTGGGGTTGACTTGAATATTCATGACTGTCTAATTTGAATATTCATGACTGTCAGTTTTCACAGGTGCAGTCACAAAATGGACCTCCCCAGTCGTGGAAAAATCACCCCGTGCAGTAGTGAAGCTGCAATATGGGAAGTGTGAAGTGGAAGAGGGCTGACTGCATTTGATTTTTACAAGATGCAACAGTTAAATGAGGGTGTTGTTTGGCATCTCAGCACCTCTGTGCTGTAGCCAGTGGTAATGTAGGGAAAAACCCATGGGCACAGGACTTGAACCAATGGTAATATTTGGTGTGCACTGGAATAGTACATAAAATATATAAAAGGGCTTCAAATGGCAACAAAGTGTCTCCATTTTGTGCTAACACCTGGAGGCCGTGCTGTGATTTGATCACCACAAATGGTGACCCCTGTGGGATCCTGATTCCCATGGGTGCAGAGTGGCTATTGTTGAGCTCAGCCAAACAAAAAACACCAGTCAGAGAGCTCTGTGTCCAGACATTAAGCACCTAATTTCAGGAGAGTGGTTGAGGACTTATAATTAATATTAATCATGGGAGCACAAATGTCCTCTGAAGACAAAGAATATACTCTTTTGTTTATTTTTAGTTGTATTTTGCAAGCCAGAGACATTGAATATGATGAACAGTGATTGCAAGTGTTGCTTTTATGGGTAAAAAAACCCGGCATTGTAACCGACTCACAGATTGTTTTCAATATCCCTACTTGGGAGACAGCATGTGCTGCCTTGCTTGAAACTGCGACTAGAGGGATGCCAATGCCACAGCTCTTCTAACTACATGGTGATAAGTAAAAGGCTCTTTAAAGCTACAGCATGTGGATAAGAAAGTTAGGGCAGCAGCGGCAGTGTCCTGGGGTGGTGTGTATATATTCCATATCTTTGTGTTTTGGCTTGTGAATACCAGTCCTTAGCAACACCAAGGTCATTTTCTCTCTCTGTCCAGAAGACGAGAAGAAAAAANTGTGCTAACATTGGAGGGACGAATGCCTGCAGAGAATTCCTATCCGAAACCTTTGATTAAGTCCTCTGTTATCTCAGCTTTTCCGAACCCCTTTGACAACCACACCAAACCCGGCCATGCCAAACCCTACTGGTGCAAACCACCCCTTCATCACTGGTACAAATCTCACTGGCAGTGCAAGCTCCCCTCCCAGTGCAGCCCTTCCTGTCAGCACAACCCCTGCCATCAGTGCAGCCCATTCCTCCCTCACCTCCTGCTTCTACACCTCCATTTGATTTCCTGGTCCCTATACTCTCTTCAAATTTCCCAATTATGGATATGGGCGGGCAGCAACAAGGTTCTCAACGGAACTAATTATGTCTGGAGGGCAGTCCT
>WEKX01013172.1:0-15215 GCA_013390025.1 Pitta sordida
GGGATTGGGATACTCGGGATACTCTCTGGGATTCCAGCCAAGCTGGGAATGTCGGGCTGATGATCCAAGGAATTCCTCCTGCTCAAGAAGCAGCTCTGGGGGGATCCGTACTCCTCATCCCGGGGGGTCCTGGGGTATTCCCAGAGATCCAGGGAGGATCCCAAACAGCCACCAGCCTTCCTGACTCCCAGAGAAACCTGGGAATTCATCCCTGCTTCCAATGGCGGAGCTGGGAATTCATCCCCACTTCCAGCTGGACATCTGGGAATTCACCCCCCTCTTCCAGAGGGGGAACTGGGAATTCACTCCCACTTCCAACCAGGGGTCTGGGAATCCATCCCCACTGCCAGCCGGGAAAAGGAGATCCCCCTCCATTCCCACCTTCCCATGGTTTCCAAGGAAAAGGCCTGTGGCTCCACTGGGAAAGAGGTGCTTTGGGAAAACAATTCCCGGAGCCGAGGGGAGGCCGGAGTTTCTCTCCAAGGAAAACAATTCCAAAGGCAGGTCCCGGCAGATCCCGCGCTCCGTAAACAGATGAAAATCTGGGATTGCTTCATTCCGGGCTCCAGCTGCCAAATCCCAGGAAACCGCCCGGGATTGGTTCCTTTGAACTTCCGGAGGAGCCGGATCTGAACTGGGAAGGAGGAAGGGCGGGAATATCTCCCGGAGGATCCCTGTGTCCTGCCTGTGGATGAGAGGGAACCAGGAATTCCCATCCGAGGATGGCGGGATACGACCCTTCTCTGGGATTTCCATGGGAATTTGGAGAATCACCAGAATTCCCAAGTGTCCGGGTGGAGAGGTCGGGATTTGCCTGGACCTGGAGCAGGGAAGGGCCAAAGCACCCGGATTTGGGGCTTTTTCCAGGGAAACACAGATGGAAGAAGTGGGAAAGCCGCGGTTTTCCCAATAATCCCGAGCCTGTGGATTCCAGGGAATGGGACACAAACATTCCCAGTGGGGCCGGAGGGGGGATTTTCCTGCCTTTGGAGGCTCATCCAGAGGCAATTCCAGGCTCCTGCCCCAGGAACTCATTCCAGAGGGAAGGAATGACAATTCCTCCTCCAAGGGAACTTGGCTTTGGAATCAGGACTTGGGACGGGGAATTCCAGGGATAATTGTCCATCCCAGAGTTGGGAATTCCAGGGATTATTGCCCATACCAGAGTCTGGGAATTCCAGGTATAACTGACCATCCCAGAGTCTGGGAATTTTGGGGATAATTGACCATCCCAGAGTTTGGGAATTCCAGGAATTATTTGCCATCCCAATAATTGATGGGAATTTTTGGATGTTCTGCGCAGGGCCGGGAGTTGGGTTGGATGATCCTTGGGAATCTCTCCCAACTCAGTATATTTGTCCCGGGACAATCCCCTTGGGATCATCCGGGGCAGGGAGCGGGATCGGCTTGGGATCATCCCGGGAGCCACAGGAAACTTGGGGGTGAATCCAGTGGAATTAAGGAGGAAAGTTGGAGGCAATTCCCAGGATTTGGGAGGAAACTTGGAGACAATTCCTGGGAGTCAGGAGGAAACTTGGACGCAATTCCCAGGATTCACAGAAAACTTGGAGACAACTCCATTGGAATTAAGGAGGAAACTTGGAGGCAATTCCCAAGATTCAGGAGGAAGTTTAGAGGCAATTCCCGGGATTTGGGAGGAAACTTGGAGGAAACTCCCGGAGCTTCCTTGGGAGGAAACTCAGGAGCAAATCCCGGAATTCAGGAGGAAACTTGGAAAGAACTTCATTGGAATTAAGGAGGAAAGTTGGATGAAACTCCTGGGGTTGAGGAGGAAACTTGGAGGCAATTCCATTGGAATTAAGGAGGAAAGTCGGAGGCAACTCCTGGGATTCAGGGGGAAATTTAGAGGGAATTCCTGGGATTTGGGAGGCAAATCCTGGAATTCAGGAGGAAACTTGTTGGCAACTCCATTGGAGGAAAGTTGGAGGCAGTTCCCAGGATTCCACGCAGCTCCATCCCGAAGTGCCGGGGGGTCGTTCCCAGAGGCTCCAATTAACCAATTAACCAATTAATTAGAGTTGGCCAAGAGCTCTGATGAGGAAAACTCGGAAACAGCCGCGTTCCTGCATGGATTGGGAATATTGGGAAAGAACAGGATTGGCTTTCCCGTGGTGCAGTTCCTGCCAAATCCCGAGGACTGGCTTTTCCATGGTGCAATTCCAGAGGATTTCACTTTCCGTGATGTGATTCCTCCCGATTCCAGAGGATTTGACTTTCCCATGGTGCAATTCCTGCCAAATCCAAGGAATCCGACTTCCCCGTGATGTAATTCCTGAGGATTGTCTTTCCCATGGTGCCATTCGAGGATTTGACTTTCCATGATGTAATTCCTTCCAAATCCCAAGGATTGGCTTTTTCATGATGTAATTCCTGAAGATTGGCTTTCCCGTGGTGCAATTCCTGCCAAATCCCGAGGATTTGACTTTCCCGGGTGTAATTCCTCAGAAATCCCGAGGATTGGCTTTCCCATTGTGTAATTCCAGAGGACTGGCTTTTCCGTGGTGTAATTCCTGCCCAATCCCAAAGAGTGGCTTTCCATGGTGTAATTCCAGAGGATTTGACCTTCCATGATGTAATTCCTCCCGATTCCAGAGGATTGGACTTTTCCATGGGGCAATTCCAGAGGATTTGATTTTCCCGTGGTGCAATTCCTTCCAAATCCCAAGGATTGGCTTTCCCATGGTGCAATTCCTGCCAAATCCAGGGAATTCGACTTCCCCATGATGTAATTCCTGAGGACTGGATTTTCCATGATGTAATTCCTACCAAATCCCAAGGATTGGCTTTCCCATGGTGTAATTCCCAAGGATTTGACTTTTCCGTGGTGCAATCCCTCAGAAATCCCGAGGATTTGACTTTCCAAGGTGTAATTCCTCCCAAATCCCAAGGATTGGCTTTCCCATGGTGTAATTCCAGAGGATTTGATTTTTCCCGTGGTGCTATTCCTCCCAAATCCCAAGGACGGACTTTCCCATGGTGCAATTCCTCAGAAATCCCAAGGATTGGCTTTTCCATGATGCAATTCCCGGGGATTCGCTTTCCCATGATGTAATTCCTCCCAATTCCGGGGGATTTCACTTTTCCATGGGGCAATTCCTCAGAAATCCCAAGGATTGGCTTTTCCATGGTGTAATTCCCGGGGATTTGCTTTCCCATGATGTAATTCCTCCCAATTCCAGGGAATTTCACTTTTCCATGGGGCAATTCCTCAGAAATCCCAAGGATTGGCTTTCCCGTGGTGTCGTTCCTCAGAAATCCTGGGAATTGTCTTTCTTGGGATGCAATTCCCGCCGGATCCCGAGGATTCCCTTCCCCGGAATCCTCGACCTGCAATTCCAGCCGCTGGATTTCATCCCACTGGATTTGGTGGGAAGGGTTTTCCTGGTTCCCCATCCACAGGGAAAAGGGATGGAAGGGCCCATTCCCGGTTTTCCAGACTTTGATTTTGATATTAATTATGTGATTAATTTGATATTAATATGATTAATCTGATATTAAAGTATTAATCTTACTATTAATGTGATCAATTAAATATTAACGTGTTTATTTGGATATTGATTTGTTTAATCTGGTATGAATATTTATTTTATATTAATGTGATTAATTTGATATTAATGTGATTTATTTTGATATCAATGTGATTGATTTGATATTAATGTGATTAATTTTGATATCTACGTTATTAATTTGATATTCATGTGATTAGTTTTATGTTAATATGATTAATTTGATATTGATGTGATTAATTTGATATTAATATGATTAATTTTATATTAATGTGACTAATTTTGATATCAACGTGATTAATTCAATAACAATGCGTTTATTTTTATACCAACACGATTAATTTGTTGTGAAAAATATTTAATTTAACCAGTTTAATTAGACATTAATGTGTTTATTTTAATACAAATGCTTCCCTTTAGAGCCGAACGTTTTTATTTTGATGTGAACATGTTTAATTTGATACTAATTTATTTAATTAATTTAATTAATTTATTTATTGTGAACGTTTTAATTTGATATGAACAGCTTTAATTAGATATTAATGTGTTTATTTTCATATGAACATTTAACTTTAATTAGATCTGAACATTTTTATTCCGACATCGATGCGTTCATTTTAATGTGAACATTTTTTAATTCGATCCAAACGTTTTTAATTCGATCCAAACATTTTAAATTCCATCCAAATGTTTTTAATTCCATCCAGATGTTTTTAATTCAATCCAAACATTTTTAATTCCATCCAAATATTTTTAATTCCATCCAAATATTTTTAATTCCATCCAAATATTTTTAATCCCATCCAAACATTTTTAATTCCATCCAAATATTTTTAATTCCATCCAAACGTTTTTCATTTGATCCAAACATTTTTCATCGGACCTGAAGACGTTCAATTAATTAATCAATTTGCTAACGAGCAAATCCCCCAAATCCCTCCCTCCCTCCCTTTCCCTGGGATTCCCTGCCCCGTTCCAGCAGCTCCAAGGGTGTCCCTGGGGCTTCCCGGAATTCCGAGCTCGGCTCCGACTCCGCAGGTGCAGAACCTGGAGCAGCAGAACAAGGTCCTGACCACCCGCTGGAACTTCCTGAAGGAGCAGGAGAATTCCCACTCCGACTCCGAGATCCAGGAGATCTACGAGCGCTACATGGGCAAAATGGGCCGGGAAATGAAGGAGCTGAGCTACGAGCAGGAAAACCTGGAATGCGAGCTGGAAAAGGTGCTGGGAAACATGGACACCTTCCGCAGCAAGTAGGTGATGGCAGCCCTGGGATCGGCGGGGATCCGGATCCATGGGATCCATGGGAATCCAGATCCATGGGATCTGGATCCGTGGGATCCATGGGAATCCAGATCCGTGGGAATCCAGATCCATGGGATCCATTGGAATCCAGATCCATAGGAATCCAGATCCATGGGATCCATGGGAATCCAGATCCATGGGATCTGGATCCGTGGGATCCATGGGAATCCAGATCCATGGGATCTGGATCCGTGGGATCCATGGGAATCCAGATCCATGGGATCTGGATCCGTGGGATCCATGGGAATCCAGATCCATGGGATCTGGATCCGTGGGATCCATGGGAATCCAGATCCATGGGATCTGGATCCGTGGGATCCATGGGAATCCAGATCCATGGGATCCATGGGAATCCATGGGAATCCATATCCTTGGGAATCCATATCCATGGGATCCATGAGATCCATGGGAATCCATATCCATGGGAATCCATTGGCATTCATAGGATTCACAGGCTTCCATATCCATGGAATCCATGTCCATGGGAATCCATGTCCATGGAATCCATATCCATGGGATCCATGGGAATCCATGGGAATCCATATCCCTGGGATCCATGTGTATCCATATCCATGAGATCCCTGGGCATCCATGGGATCAGTGGGAATCCAGATCCATGGGATCCATGGGATCCATATCTTGGGGTTTNCATGGACACCTTCCGCAGCAAGTAGGTGACGGCAGCCCTGGGATCGGCAGGGATCCGGATCCGTGGGATCCGTGGGAATCCAGATCAATGGAATCCGGATCCGTGGGATCCACGGGAATCCATGGGAATCCATATCCATGGGAATCCAGATCCGTGGGATCCATGGGAATCCAGATCCATGGGATCCGGATCCGTGGGATCCATGGGAATCTAGATCCATNCCATGTCCATGGGAATCCATGTCCATGGAATCCATATCCATGGGATCCATGGGAATCCATGGGAATCCATATCCATGGGATCCATATCAATGTAATCCATGGGAATCCATATCCATGGGAATCCATATCCATGGAATCCATATCCATGGGATCCATGGGAATCCAGATCCATAGGAATCCATATCCATGGGATCCATGGGAATCCATGGGAATCCATATACATGGGATCCATATCCATGGGAATCCATTGGCATTCATGGGATCCACAGGCTTCTATATCCATGGGATCCATATCCATGGAAATCTATATCCATGGGAATCTATGGGAATCCATGGGAATCCATATCCCTGGGATCCATGTGTGTCCATATCCATGAGATCCCTGGGTATCCATAGGATCAGTGGGAATCCAGATCCATGGGATCCATGGAATCCATATCTTGGGCTTTGCTGGAACGGGGAAGTTCAGGCCGAGTTTAATTCCCTGGGGAGACTCCGGGGGAACATTGGGAATGCCCAGGCACGGGATGGGATTGTCCCAGCAGGAATTTCCCCCGGAGCCGACGTCTCCTCCGCTTTCTCCCGTTTTTTCCAGGAGAGGGAAAAGCTCTGGAAAACCTTCTGCCCCCAAAGAGCCGCATCCCGCTGCCATTCCTGGTTTTCCCACCCTCCCTGCCTCATTTTGGGATACAGCCCAACTCACTCCCCAGTTTTCCCACTGGGAATTAAATGGGAATTAAATGGGAATGAAAGGTCCCTCCTGGGCTTTTCCAGCCCTGAACTGCTCCTGGAATTGCTCCAGAGCTGCTGGAATGTGGCAGCTCCTCCTCACTCCTTCCCAGGAACCCCAGCCTGGGATATCCCGCCTCGGGGAGAAAGGAAAAGCGGGAAAAGCACAGGAAAAGTGGGAAGTTTGGATCCACCTTCGGGGCCTCAAGACAAGACTAAGGTCAGAACTCCAGCCCTGAATTCCCGGTTTTTCCCTCCTTCCAGGTACGAGGATGAAATCCGCCTCTGCAGTGGGATGGAATTCACCTTCATGGAGCTCAAGAAGGTCCGTGGGTTGGGAATGTTCCCCCTGGATTGGCTCGGGAAGAGCCCGGAGTTAATCCAGGCTTGGCCAAGGCCCCGCCCACAGCCGGTTTTTTGGGATAAAAAAGGCTGGGAGACGGTGGGGGACCAATCCCAAATTCCAAAGGGAAAAGCCTGGGCTGCTCCTGGAAGCACCCGGGGGTCAGACCATCCCTGTCCACCAGGAATTCCCTCTGGATTGGGAAGGGCCGGGATTGGTGAAGGCTTTCCCTTTGTTGCCACTCCCTGGCAAAAATTCCAGCCGGGAAAGGTTGGAATCACGGGGGAAGAGTGTTAAACTCCCCACTCCCAGGAGAGGAATGCTGGGAATAGGGAGAAGAATGTCATTCCCAGAATTCCCTTAGGGATAAATGCAGCTGGTTTGACAGGAAAGGAGGAGCTGTGGAATTCCGGGGGGAGTTTTTCGGAAGTCGAGGGTTTGTGGGGAGCAAGGGCTGGGAAAACATCCCCCAATCCCAAAACCTGCAGAGGGAAAAGATTCCCAACAGGAGCCTCCAGGCCTGGAAAGCAAATCCCAGGGATCTGTAGATAAATCCTGGAATGGTTTGGGATGGAGGGACCTTAAATCCCATCCCATTCCAAGGGCAGGGAGAATTCCCACCATCCCAGGGGGATCCAACCTGCCCTTGGACACTTCCAGGGATGGGGAATCCTCTGGAAAATCCATCCCAGCCCCTCCCCACCCTCCCACTGGCAATTCCTTCCCAAAGTCCCGTCTGAACCTCCCCTTTCCCAGTGGGAATCCGTTCCCCATTCCCTGTGTCCTGTCCCTCCCTCCAGCCCTTTTCCAGAATCCCTTTCCAGAAAGGTCTCTAAGGCCTCTCCCTGGACCCTTCCCTGCTCCAGGAACAATTCCCACTTCCAGGATGTTTCCTGGGGCACTTCCAGGGCTGGGGATCCCTCTGGGGAGGAGGGGGAGCAGCGGGAATGAGTCGCTCCGGAGCCAAATCCTGGATTGACGGATCCCAGAGCATTCCCTTATCCCTCGGCATTCCCTTATCCCTCAACATTCCGTGATCCCTCAGCATTCCATAATCCCTTTTCGTTCCCTGATCCCTCAGCATTCCCTACTCCCTGGGAATTCCCTGATCCCCTGGGCATTCCCTGATCCTTTGGCATTCCCTGATCCCTTTTCATTCCCTGATCCCTGGGAATTCCTGCTCCCTTGGCATTCCCTGCTCCCTCACCATTCCCTAATCCATCGGAATCCCCTAATCCATCATCATTCCCTGCTCCCTGACATTCCCTAATCCATTGGCATTCCCTAATCCATTGATATTCTCTACTCCCCGGGCATTCCCTGCTCCCTGAGCATTCCCTGATCCCCTTTCATTCCCTAATCCATCAGCATTCCCTGATTCCTTTTCATTCCCTGCTCCCTGAGCATTCCCTACTCCCTGGCCATTCCCTAATCCCTCGGCATTCCCTGATCCCTTTTCATTCCCTGACCCTTNATGGGAATCCAGATCCATAGGAATCCATATCCATGGGATCCATGGGAATCCATGGGAATCCATATACATGGGATCCATATCCATGGGAATCCATTGGCATTCATGGGATCCACAGGCTTCTATATCCATGGGATCCATATCCATGGAAATCTATATCCATGGGAATCTATGGGAATCCATGGGAATCCATATCCCTGGGATCCATGTGTGTCCATATCCATGAGATCCCTGGGTATCCATAGGATCAGTGGGAATCCAGATCCATGGGATCCATGGAATCCATATCTTGGGCTTTGCTGGAACGGGGAAGTTCAGGCCGAGTTTAATTCCCTGGGGAGACTCCGGGGGAATGTTGGGAATGCCCAGGCACGGGATGGGATTGTCCCAGCAGGAATTTCCCCCGGAGCCGATGTCTCCTCCGCTTTCTCCCATTTTTTCCAGGAGAGGGAATTGCCCTGGAAAACCTCCCGCCCCCCAAAGAGCCGCATCCCGCTGCCATTCCTGGTTTTCCCACCCTCCCTGCCTCATTTTGGGATACAGCCCAACTCACTCCCCAGTTTTCCCACTGGGAATTAAATGGGAATTAAATGGGAATGAAAGGTCCCTCCTGGGCTTTTCCAGCCCTGAACTGCTCCTGGAATTGCTCCAGAGCTGCTGGAATGTGGCAGCTCCTCCTCACTCCTTCCCAGGAACCCCAGCCTGGGATATCCCGCCTCGGGGAGAAAGGAAAAGCGGGAAAAGCACAGGAAAAGTGGGAAGTTTGGATCCACCTTCGGGGCCTCAAGACGAGACTAAGGGCAGAACTCCAGCCCTGAATTCCCGGTTTTTCCTTCCTTACAGGTACGAGGATGAAATCCGCCTCTGCAGCGGGATGGAATTCACCTTCATGGAACTCAAGAAGGTCCGTGGGTTGGGAATGTTCCCCCTGGATTGGCTCGGGAAGAGCCCGGAGTTAATCCAGGCTTGGCCAAGGCCCCGCCCACAGCCGGTTTTTTGGGATAAAAAAGGCTGGGAGACGGTGGGGGACCAATCCCAAATTCCAAAGGGAAAAGCCTGGGCTGCTCCTGGAAGCACCCGGGGGTCAGATCATCCCGGTCCACTGGGAATTCCCTCTGGATTGGGAAGGGCTGGGATTGGTGAAGGCTTTCCCTTTGTTGCCACTCCCTGGCAAAAATTCCAGCCGGGAAAGGTTGGAATCAGGGGGAAGAGTGTTAAACTCCCCACTCCCAGGAGAGGAATGCTGGGAATAGGGAGAAGAATGTCATTCCCAGAATTCCCTTAGGGATAAATGCAGCTGGTTTGACAGGAAAGGAGGAGCTGTGGAATTCCGGGGGGAGTTTTTCGGAAGTCGAGGGTTTGTGGGGAGCAAGGGCTGGGAAAACATCCCCCAATCCCAAAACCTGCAGAGGGAAAAGATTCCCAACAGGAGCCTCCAGGCCTGGAAAGCAAATCCCAGGGATCTGTAGATAAATCCTGGAATGGTTTGGGATGGAGGGACCTTAAATCCCATCCCATTCCAAGGGCAGGGAGAATTCCCACCATCCCAGGAGGATCCAACCTGCCCTTGGACACTTCCAGGGATGGGGAATCCTCTGGAAAATCCATCCCAGCCCCTCCCCACCCTCCCACTGGCAATTCCTTCCCAAAGTCCCGTCTGAACCTCCCCTTTCCCAGTGGGAATCCGTTCCCCATTCCCTGTGTCCTGTCCCTCCCTCTAGCCCTTTTCCAGAATCCCTTTCCAGAAAGGTCTCTAAGGCCTCTCCCTGGACCCTTCCCTGCTCCAGGAACAATTTCCACTTCCAGGATGTTTCCTGGGACACTTCCAGGGCTGGGGATCCCTCTGGGGAGGAGGGGGAGCAGCGGGAATGAGTCGCACCGGAGCCAAATCCTGGATTGACGGATCCCAGAGCATTCCCCAATCCCTCGGCATTCCCTTATCCCTCGACATTCTGTGACCCCTCAGCATTCCCTAATCCCTTTTCATTCCCTGATCCCTCAGCATTCCCTGATCCCTGGGAATTCCTGCTCCTCCGGCATTCCCTGCTCCCTCACCATTCCCTAATCCATCGGAATCCCCTAATCCATCATCATTCCCTGATTCCTTTTCATTCCCTGCTCCCTCGGGAAGGGAAATCCATTGGCATTCCCTAATCCATTGATATTCTCTACTCCCCGGGCATTCCCTGCTCCCTGAGCATTCCCTGATCCCCTTTCATTCCCTAATCCATCAGCATTCCCTGATTCCTTTTCATTCCCTGCTCCCTGAGCATTCCCTACTCCCTCACCATTCCCTAATCCCTCGGCATTCCCTGATCCCTTTTCAATCCCTGACCCTTTGGCATTCCCTGGTCACTGGGCATTCCCTAATCCCTTGGCATTCCCTGCTGCCTTTTCATTCCCTGCTCCCCCAACATTCCCTGATCCTTTAGGATTCCCTGCTCCCTGGAATTCCCTGACCCCTGGAATTCCCTGCAGGACCTGGATGTCAGCACGCTGCACCGGACGGAGCTGGAGGTGAAGCTCAAAGGGCTCCAGGAGCTCCTGGAGCTGAAAAAATCCATCTACGAGCAGGTGAGAGTGGGATCGGGAATTCCAGGGAAAACTGGGAATTCCCTGGTGGACGGACAGGGAGTTTTCCCATGGATTTCCACCAGAATTGGGCGGATGGAGGTGGAGGATATTCTGGGGTTTCAGGGTGGGATTGAGGAGCTCAATCCCATTTTTTTTTTCACTAAAATCCAGGTTTTTATTGGGATTGGGATGTTCCTCCTCTGGGATTCCTCTGGAGCAGCCGGGAATTCCCATCCCACCCCAAATCCTGGGCTCAGCTCCCATCCCCATGGAAGGGGGTTTGATCCCAGAGCTTGGGTCAGGGAGGAGGGAAATGTTGGGATTCAGGTGAAGGAAAATCCCAAACACGATCCCAGTTCCTCCTTTCCAGGCTCGGGAATGAGTCCAGCAGGACCATCCCGGCCTGGGAATCCTCGGGATTTAGCTGAATTCCAGGAATCCTCGGGATTTACCCCAATCCCAGCAAATCCAGACAGCTCCAATGGGCTGAGGGAGGAACGCTGACATTCCCCGTGGGAAAACAGGGAGCTGCTCCTGGAGCCTAAAATCCGATTATTCCCAGAAAAAAAGGCGGATTGAGGCCAATTCTTTTGGAATCACATCCCACTGGGAGGATTCCCTGGAGCTGCCACCAAAAAAGTCAGGATTTATCCCAAAATATTGATCCCAAGGGAGGTCCCTGCCTTGCCTGTTCCAGTGGTTTGATGGAAATCGAGGAAAACTGGGATGGACCAGGAGAAATTCCCAGGGGGGGAAAAAATGCCCATTTAAGGTGGGTTTTTTCCATTAAAATGCTCAATTTTTTCCCCAGAAATGCGGATTTTCCCTCCTGATCCTCGATTTTAATCCCTGGATTCAACACCAGTGGGAGAAAATATCTGGGAATCCTGGGGGGAGGTTTTTTGGGAAGAGCAGGGAGGTGGGTTTGTGTCAGTCCCAAACCCGGGAACGAGGAACAAGGAGCAAAATTCCTGATNGACCTTAAATCCCATCCCATTCCAAGGGCAGGGAGAATTCCCACCATCCCAGGGGGATCCAACCTGCCCTTGGACACTTCCAGGGATGGGGAATCCTCTGGAAAATCCATCCCAGCCCCTCCCCACCCTCCCACTGGCAATTCCTTCCCAAAGTCCCGTCTGAACCTCCCCTTTCCCAGTGGGAATCCGTTCCCCATTCCCTGTGTCCTGTCCCTCCCTCCAGCCCTTTTCCAGAATCCCTTTCCAGAAAGGTCTCTAAGGCCTCTCCCTGGACCCTTCCCTGCTCCAGGAACAATTCCCACTTCCAGGATGTTTCCTGGGGCACTTCCAGGGCTGGGGATCCCTCTGGGGAGGAGGGGGAGCAGCGGGAATGAGTCGCTCCGGAGCCAAATCCTGGATTGACGGATCCCAGAGCATTCCCTTATCCCTCGGCATTCCCTTATCCCTCAACATTCCGTGATCCCTCAGCATTCCATAATCCCTTTTCGTTCCCTGATCCCTCAGCATTCCCTACTCCCTGGGAATTCCCTGATCCCCTGGGCATTCCCTGATCCTTTGGCATTCCCTGATCCCTTTTCATTCCCTGATCCCTGGGAATTCCTGCTCCTCCGGCATTCCCTGCTCCCTCACCATTCCCTAATCCATCGGAATCCCCTAATCCATCATCATTCCCTGATTCCTTTTCATTCCCTGCTCCCTGACATTCCCTAATCCATTGGCATTCCCTAATCCATTGATATTCTCTACTCCCCGGGCATTCCCTGCTCCCTGAGCATTCCCTGATCCCCTTTCATTCCCTAATCCATCAGCATTCCCTGATTCCTTTTCATTCCCTGCTCCCTGAGCATTCCCTACTCCCTGGCCATTCCCTAATCCCTCGGCATTCCCTGATCCCTTTTCATTCCCTGACCCTTTGGCATTCCCTGGTCACTGGGCATTCCCTAATCCCTTGGCATTCCCTGCTGCCTTTTCATTCCCTGCTCCCCCAACATTCCCTGATCCTTTAGGATTCCCTGCTCCCCGGAATTCCCTGACCCCTGGAATTCCCTGCAGGACCTGGATGTCAGCACGCTGCACCGGACGGAGCTGGAGGTGAAGCTCAAAGGGCTCCAGGAGCTCCTGGAGCTGAAAAAATCCATCTACGAGCAGGTGAGAGTGGGATCGGGAATTCCAGGGAAAACTGGGAATTCCCTGGTGGACGGACAGGGAGTTTTCCCATGGATTTCCACCAGAATTGGGCGGATGGAGGTGGAGGATATTCTGGGGTTTCAGGGTGGGATTGAGGAGCTCAATCCCATTTTTTTTTTCACTAAAATCCAGGTTTTTATTGGGATTGGGATGTTCCTCCTCTGGGATTCCTCTGGAGCAGCCGGGAATTCCCATCCCACCCCAAATCCTGGGCTCAGCTCCCATCCCCATGGAAGGGGGTTTGATCCCAGAGCTTGGGTCAGGGAGGAGGGAAATGTTGGGATTCAGGTGAAGGAAAATCCCAAACACGATCCCAGTTCCTCCTTTCCAGGCTCGGGAATGAGTCCAGCAGGACCATCCCGGCCTGGGAATCCTCGGGATTTAGCTGAATTCCAGGAATCCTCGGGATTTACCCCAATCCCAGCAAATCCAGACAGCTCCAATGGGCTGAGGGAGGAACGCTGACATTCCCCGTGGGAAAACAGGGAGCTGCTCCTGGAGCCTAAAATCCGATTATTCCCAGAAAAAAAGGCGGATTGAGGCCAATTCTTTTGGAATCACATCCCACTGGGAGGATTCCCTGGAGCTGCCACCAAAAAAGTCAGGATTTATCCCAAAATATTGATCCCAAGGGAGGTCCCTGCCTTGCCTGTTCCAGTGGTTTGATGGAAATCGAGGAAAACTGGGATGGACCAGGAGAAATTCCCAGGGGGGGAAAAAATGCCCATTTAAGGTGGGTTTTTTCCATTAAAATGCTCAATTTTTTCCCCAGAAATGCGGATTTTCCCTCCTGATCCTCGATTTTAATCCCTGGATTCAACACCAGTGGGAGAAAATATCTGGGAATCCTGGGGGGAGGTTTTTTGGGAAGAGCAGGGAGGTGGGTTTGTGTCAGTCCCAAACCCGGGAACGAGGAACAAGGAGCAAAATTCCTGATCCTTGGAATTCCTGCTCCTCCAGGGAGAAGGAAGGGTAGGAAAAACCAGGGATCCAAGGGAAAACTCCTGGAGTAAAAACCCCTGGAGACAAGGCAGGAGATTCCCTCGGGAAGGGAATTCCCCTGGAATTCCTGGGAATTCTGGTGGCTGGGATTCAGCAGGAGCAAATATTCCAGAGGGTGATCCCGGTTTTTCTGGGATCAGAGCAGTTCTAAAAACCAGGATGAACTTCCCAGAGGACCCATAAATCAGGCTCTGACATCCCAAATATCCCAAATATTCCGAATATCCCAAAGCAGCCGCTGGATCCCTTTGGCAAAGGGGTTTTCCAGCCCCTCTGTGCTCCCCAGTTGTTCCCAAAATCCTCATGGATACAGATCCAGGATCAGGAATTCCAGCTCTGCTCCCAGGGAACGAGATGGAAAAGCCTCCCTGGGTTGGATATCGGGGAAAATTCCTTCCTGGAAAGGGTTTTCCAATCCTGGAACCGAGGAAAAACCCTGGAGTCCAACTCCAAGGGTTTTCCAGCCCCTAAGGATAACAGGATTCCTGGATTCGAGGATTCCCAGGTTCCAAGCTGCTCTTGGAGCAGGACGAATCCCAGTTTTTTTTAAGGTTGTATCCAAGAATCCCAACCTGGATTTTATGGAGCAGAGAACAGCAGATTCCCAACTCCAGGCAGGGAAAACTCGGGAAATGCGGAAGATTCCACATGGAAGTTGCTTTTCCCCACCAAGAGCACAGCCCATCCAGAGGGTTCCAGCTCTCTTGGAATCTTGGATAGGGTGGGATATTAGGAAGGAATTACTTCCTTTGAGGCCCTGGGATGGATTTCCCAGAGGATTCCCCATCCCTGGAAGTGTCCAAGGGCAGGTTGGATCCCCCTGGGATGGTGGGAATTCTCCCTGCCCTTGGAATGGGGATGGGATTGGATGGATGGGATGGAATGGGATGGATGGGATGGGATGGGATGGGATGGGATGGGATGGGATGGGATGGATGGGATGGGATGGGAATAATGGGATGGGATGGGATGGGATTTAATGCCCCTTCCCATCCAAACCATTCCAGGATCCTGGGATTCCATGGATCCACTGGGATGGCTCCAGGGTGCGGCTTCCCAGCACACAAACACTATGGAATGCAGCTCCAAGAAATTCAAGCTCCAGGGAGAGCTTGGAGCACATTCCAGAGCTTTCCAGGAGAGCTGGAGAGGGACTTGGGGACAGGACACAGGGAATGGCTTCCCACTGCCAGAGGGTTGGGTGGAATATTGGGAAGGAATTCCCAGTG
>WEKX01013173.1:0-10359 GCA_013390025.1 Pitta sordida
GCTATGATGGAATAACCTGATGCTATTCATGTCATTCAGTTAGACAAATTTAATATACAACGTGCAGATCTAAAAGTGGGACTAAGTTCTGCTGATAGAAAGGAAAAAAAAATGAAACAAACCAAACAAATACAGCAAGTACAGTTTTTTCCTAATTTTGGATAAATTACTACGGGTATAAATGAATATTCTGAAAGATACACACCATCATAATTACTTTTTTTTTCCTGTGCAAGGGGTGCTTTGATATAAATTTCTTCACATCATATACTTATTCTACAGGACACCTATATATTCCTGAGGCAAATAAGAGTTTGCAATTTGTTGAAAGAATATCTTAAAGGTTGTTCATGAGCACAAAATGTCTTTAAGGCTGGCAAGAACATCTAGTTATGTACTTCTTACTGTTATTGCCAGTTGCATTCTAATGAACAGCTTGTCTTATCAGCGATTTGTTCTTTATTTTAACCATAAATGGTACCATACAAGACATTATACTTCTCTGCAATAAGCATTAGGATAATATGTTCCTTTTGTTCAGAATCTGCAGGGAGAAGGAATTCTTTTATTCTTTTATGTTTCAGTCTAAGGTTGTTGACTGTGTATAGAGAGCTGTAACAGCATTTAATGAAAGCTTCTTTGGAAGAAGAAAGAATGTCATAAATTCTAAAGCAGAGCTATGCCAGAAGCAGAACACCTGCCACTGACTCCTTCCTATGGACAGCAGTAAAAGACACACTGCTTGTAGGTAACAACCCACTGGCAGTGACTGTTCAAAAATAGCTTTTGAATTTGATTGCTTTGTGCAACATGATACAGCCAGTTCTACGTACTATATTGCTCCATTAGTTTTAAGAAACGCGATGCTATGGGTTTTGTTGGTTTGTTTTTGTTCCACATACACAAGGATGCTCTTTCCTGAAGAACAACGTAAGCTTTTTCTATCCACTTTTTAATATGAATTTTGGCACATCAGTGCCAGATGGACCATAGATTTAGAGATTCAATAATAGTACTTCAAAGCCCCAAATCAATTCCAAAAGGAAAATGATTGATACAAATCAAACATATTTCCATTTTTTTCTTGTATTATTTGAATAGCGTATTTCTCAAACTCTTCAACCACACCTGATTCTAACAGTGTTCTCCTTACAATGATACGCTGAATCTTGCCACTTCACAGCAGTATTTTCCAGTGGTGTGATTCTGCTGTGTACCTAAAATATGAAAGACATTCACTGAAATCAGAAATACATATACTCACAGCCTCAGTACACTTAATGGCATTTTCAATTTTTGCTTTTTGAGGTTCATCAAGTGCATTGAAATCTGATCACAAATTTTCTCAAAAATATAACTCTATCCATACATGTAAATAAACAGTCCTTGTTAAAAAAGTAAGAAAATAATAAGCACAGAGCATAAGGAGCTGTGTCAAGGGATATACAGTCTTCTTTTTCCAATTAGAAATATGTGGTTGGATAAATCATTAACGTATATACCTATGAAGCTTATTGTGGACAATAAAATTACAAATATTTATTTGGTCAGGATTGCTTACAAAACATTAAATTAAAACCAGAGATCTTGCAATTCAGAAATCTCTTATGATTGGGTCACTTTTTGTTACCTTTTTTTTTCCTGTTAATGGCATAAAATAGATAAAATTCACATTTGGAGCCATGTAACATGACCAATTAGCTCCTCTTTCCCAACTCCTATGCATAACTTTGCAGTCTTTTCTCTCAGCTTTGAGTCTTTTCATATATTTTTTCCTCTTCTTATCCTCTCACATTGAACCCTATTCCTCATGCTGAAATTCTTCTTGCCAACCAAATTTACACTGCTTCTATAATTTTAAACACATTTTAATTTTTTTTTCTTCTCTTCACTATTGACTCTTCCTTCTCATCAGTTGATCCTAGGAATTGCATCTCCAGTGGCTTTGATTCACCATGTCGTGATTTGACCCTGGCTAGATGCCAGAGATTCACCCACACCCTCTCCTGGAGAAAAAAATGGAAAAAGGTTTAACACAGGCAAAACAAGACAAACTACAAGTGGGGAATAAAAGGATTTATTTATTAACGAACAAGATCAGAGCTTAATGTGAGAAGCATCCTTTTAAAGGCAACTTTTTCCCCATCAACCCTCCTTCAACTTACAAAAGATTTCATATTCCCTTTTTTCCTTCAGGAGACAAAAGGGGGAACAGGGGTAGGGGAGAACCCAGGCAAGTTGGTATTTCTGACCAGTTTTAGGATAGGAAACCATCTCTCTGCCTTTTCATAAAGTCCTCTCTCTCTGTCATGAGAGGAAATTTTTTCATGACCCTTTCCCAAGTGAGATCCCAACCCAGGGACGACAGCTCTTCCATTCTCTGTTGCCTGAGAGTCACAGAATCACAGAATTAGTAAGGTTGGGAAAGACCACAGAGGTCATCAAGTCCAACCTATCNTCCAGCCCCTTCACCATCCTTGTCACCGTTCTCTGGACATGCTCAAGCATCTCAACATCCTTCTTAAACTGAGGAGCCCAGAACTGAGCACTGTACTCGAGATGTGGTCTAACCAGTGCCGAGTACATGGGGAGAATAACTTCCCTGGTCCTACTGACTACACTATTCCTGATGAAGGAATTCCTGAGGCAGGAATTCCTGATGCAGTCACAGCACAGGATGCAGTCTTTTAAGCACTGGCTTCGCTGCTTCATTTATGCACCCAATGCCAAAGTACATAGATCAGATCCTACCATAGTGCATCTCTGTCACAAAGCATCTGTCAAAAGGATCTCTGCCTTCTCTGCTGAGCTCTGCTTCAGGTAAGTATGTGTGGGCTCAAAGATTACCTGCAGCTTCCCAGCATGATCCTCTATCTTCAGCGTAGCCTCAGGTGGATTCTGCCTCTCTGGTTTCTCTCACTCTATTCCATAGGTTTGCAGACAGACTGTCTGCTTCACTATGGTCTATTCTACAAGCAGCAGCGAGACACCTGGAACCCCTCCTACCCCTCCTTTGACTGGCCTGGCTGTGGTGCCTTCATGGCTGCTCAGCCTCTCACCACTCCTTTCCGGCCATCTTCTTTGCTGTTTCTCTACTTTTTTTTCCTAATTTCTTAAGTATGTTATCACAGAGGCGCCTGTATCTGCTTCTGACCTTGGCAGTGGCGGAGGCTCAGGCAGCAGCTGTTAGCCCTCCTCGTTACCAGAGGACACACCAGGACACACCATTATGAAATAATATTGTCATACATTTGCCTTGACTGTTCCTTACACGAGGTACAGCAACTTTGCTATTGATCCTATCATCTACAAACATACTAAAATATTTCTGCTTTGTTGTCTTTCTTTAATTTAGTTCTCTCAAACATCTCTGCTTCTAATTTACCTAAGAGATGTTATGACTACAAATTGTCAATCCTGTCACCTGCAGTCTGAGGATACTATGCTAAGGAGGCATAAAATCTTGTATATTACGTACGCTAGTGTATCACAAGGATAAATTTCTACTCTATTAATTAATTACCAGTATATACCAGTAATTAATAACCAGTAATTACCTGGTTAATTGTTTGCTGGTACAATTCATACTGAAAGTAAAATATGATCTTAGTGTTTCAGAGATTTAAATGTTTGTAACTTTCTAATGTACACTGTAACATATTTTATGTAATTAACAGATTACAAACATCTTGACAGTAATAATTGCTTGAGGAAAGGAAAATATTGAGCAAACTCTACAGGTAGGTAAATTATTGTAGTAGAAATATATAAGTTTTCATTATCTGCAGATCTAACCGCTTAATGAATAAACAGTCTATGGTTATTTTTTGTTAGTTGCTTTTATTCCCCTATTATACTAACGATGTCAAGAATCTGTGATTGTCCTCCCACAAAAGTGAACATTCCATCATTCATAAGAACATGTAGTTAAAAACTTTATACAGATGACTGTAAGTCATGGAAATCTGTTTTACAGACATTCTTTACTTTGGGGATCTTGATAAATTTGAGCATAAGAAGGAGACTATCACAAGTGTATCTAGATTAAAATGATTTTCAGAATTATAGGACCTCAGAAGCAAAGTCATCAAGGAGTCATGGAGATGGGACAGCCTAAAAAACTGAGATTTGTTTCTTTCTTTCTTTGTTTAATCTAGTTTTCTTAGGTGTAGAGTATAGGACCAGAAAGAATTATGGAAACAAACTAGTTACTTGTAACTGACATAGTAACCTGGCATGATACAATTTATTTATTGTAAATTTAATGGAAAGATTATGAAAAATCCTTTTTTAACAAAAATATGAAAATCTGTGTCTACCTTTGTAATTAAATTATACATAACATCTTAAATGGCAATCTAATTTTATGTGTTTGTTCTAATTTGTTACGTTTGTAAGCATTGTGTGGTGGTAGAGATATCTTATTAGATAAGTGTATTAATAATTGATGTTAATGTGATTATTCAAACACTTAGGTATGTGCCTTTGTGTCAGAGTTATGCTGTATTTCCTCACTAAACTTCAGCATTTTGTGATTTCCCTTGTGTGTTTTCAAAAGCTCCCTCACATGGCTAGCAGATCTCTAAGAAAATTAATGTCTGTACGGATGTACAGAGGATATAGAAGGTGAATTTGTTCATCACACAGATCTGAGACTTAGAAACCAATGTAGCTTCTTCAGAAATTTCTATACAAAATTATTCTTCCATATGGTTCACTTTAATTTTATCCATTTAGGGAATCTTGCTAAACTACTCTGAGAATTCTCACACTGTCTGTTCGATTTTTAACTAACTTCCCTCTACTGAACATTTTCTAGATAAAAAGTTATCTTCCTTACTAACAGTATTTCCAATACTTCAAGAATTACTGGGTTTTGCTTTTGAATAGCAAGGATTCCAATCTGGACACACCTTTCTGTTATGCAACATGGCAGCAAAAGGAGCTAATAATCAACAATTCAAAAAGTCAGAACAGTTATCAATATTAACCACATAAAATATTTTATTGTTTCATTTCTCTGTAAATATACTTCTTTTCTTTTACAATAGCTATTTCTTAGGAATGAAAAATGAGTAATTGAAAGGTGTTTATAGGAATTAGGAGTACTATTCACACTCAATTTCCTTGTTGAAAGACTCCTTGGAATCTTTGGAATCCTCCAAAAGAATCATAAATACACATAAAGTTTAAGATTTGATTGATGTAAGGATGTGTTCTGCCCAGCCAACTTATATGCATATTTTGAGAACTAAATTTCATACAGAAGAACCAACAGTAAAAAAAAGTAACACAAAAAATTGACCCACTCTGCCAAATAAGTACATAAATATCTCTGAATATGAGAATCTGAATCTAAGACAAGAAAAAAGAACTGGTCATATGAACTGAATGGATTGGAATAAAATACTTCTGGCTTTAACAGTCTCAGAAAACCTGCTGTTTCTGGTAGAAGTGAGCACACAGTCAGAAATGTTAGAGTCTGTGTTCCTGGAACTGAATGGAAGTTTCACTGTAGTTTTTTTCCAGCTACTCTGGGCTATAGTTTTCTCAGAATTTTGTTCCTTGGTAGGAAATATAACTGGCAGTATCTTGTAAACGAAATCAAGCACTCAGAATACTGATGAATGTGAATATTTAAAAATATGCAGGAGTCACTTGTTTAAAATTTCCTTTTAAAGACAAAAGATTAATAATTTTTTGTGTATTTTTTAAATAACGGTGTCTGTTTTGAATCGACTTCAATAACAATGATAAGCACTGTTTTATTTCCCCCTCTTTTTTATGCTATTTTGAAATAGGAGACTTAAAAATCAACAGAACTGTTGTAGATTACATCTGCCTTCATCTATAGAAGTCTGAGATTTTACAGTGAAGGAAAAGGTCACATAACATAATCTAAGCAGTAATGATCGGAGATGTTCCATTTTCAGAAGGTATAATATTAGAGAATAACCTGGGCAGTCTATACTGTTTCATGAATATAGCTCAGGGTTGCTTTGCCTGCACACAGTGATGAGTTGTGTCACAGCCAAATTCCAACTCCGACAGTTCATCAAAGTTAGATAATCCTGCTGAAGGCGCTTTCAGATTGCTTTTGCCATGTGTTTCTGAGAACCGTTACAGGGATCACAGCTTTTGTCTTTTCCTAAGACTCCCAGGATTTAATATCCCATTAATGCATGCATCAAGGCTAACTATAATTTGACTCAAACTTGGAGGGAAAATTTACAAAATAATTTGAGAAATTCAGTTAATAAGGCCAAACTGAATGATTGAATAGTATGTGGGAATTTATTACAAGTCGACAGAAAATGACAGGTCTTTTCCTTCTAGCACTACAAATACTCCTTTATAAGGAGATTGAGAGAGGCAGTCCATTCAAGATTGTGATAAAATTTTCCACTGATATTAAATGGGTACAATTTGAACAGATTGAAAAGTATATAATCTTAATATTGATACTAGAAAGATGAAAGAAATTTCATTAACAAGCAAATTTCCAAAATACAATGAGAAATTATTTTATTTCTCTCATAAATAAATGCAGTATTTCTGCATTATTATACTTTAAAGTTTTTTGTGTTTCATGAACAGTACTTTATTTCAGACTGTACTTATAAATGAGAATGAGTTGTTTATTGAAAATATCCAAGGAAGGCATTTATTTTTAATGATCTCAAGAATATCTTATGTGGGGCTAAAGCTAACAGTATTTAATTTAAAGAAGGACTTACAGCTTTTGAACTTTGCTCTTATTACTGTAGATAATAGATAACAGATAACAGATAGGATGATTAAGTAATATCAAAAACCCCTCTTTTTATTCCTGGTGGCAGCTATAATTCCTCTGGAGGTTTGGATTAGAGGTAAGTGGAGGAGTATTCTCTGTAATTCATCTCTACATAATCAAAAATCGATAAAATAGCTATTCTACTACAACTTCAAAGATGAAAAATATTTAAATAGGAATATTAAAAGAAGTTATTAAGAGACCTTATATGTAAGATTCTAAAGATGGATCTTTTATATGGATTTTTTCTTAATCAAATATATCCATCATGAGTGATTTCAGCTATTTTACTAAAAGGTTTTGAGGAAATTTACCTACAACTGCAACAAAGTATGGAAATCAATACCAACAATGTTTTAATTTTATTAAGTAATCTCCTCTTTTCATAGGATACCTCAGCAAGTTTATAGTGGAGACCTCACAATTACTCAAACTATGTGTTAGATGCTAGTTCTTTCAGGTGAAGGCATCCTTTGCCACATTCCAAGACTTTTTCTTTCTGTCACTATATAGTAACAACAACTACTTCAACTACTTGTCGAATGCCTGTGCTTCTGGTCTGACACAATGCATGGGAAAATGTAATTTTATGGCAATTTCTAAAGAAAAATAGAAAATAGAAATCTTTCACAAGTGTAAGGAACAATCAAAGAGATTGCAAAAATAATACTTTTTCTTTTCTCATTCAACACAGATAGGGAAGTGAATTATAAGTGACATTTTGCAATTAATTTAAATAACACAAAGCAATTACTTGTAAGGGATTATTTTGTATGACAGTGACAACCTTAAAACTTTAGTTTAAAGTGAACTGCAACATAATGACAATACAGTCAGCCCTCTTCCACTTTATGCCCCCCATATTGTGGTTTCACATCTTAACAGCATGATTTTTCAGCAACTAAGGAGGCCCGTTTCGGGACTGTGCATGTGCAACCTGACACACAGGAATATTCAAAGTAGGCAATCATGAATATGTAAATCCCCCTCTCTCCCACAGCTGCCCGGGGTGGGTGCGTCATGGCGGTGATCTGGGGCAGGAGGGCGGACTGTGGCAGCCACAGCGGAGCCGAGTCAGGCATATGTTGCTCCCACAGTGGCTCGACTCGAGTGCTGTCCACCCCGCTTTCCTCGCTCAGCTCCAAGTGAGGAGGCTTCATGCAGTTATGCAAGATTTACACACTCTCAGGTTAGACACAGTGTCTGAGATCAGACACCACGCCTACCCTGAGTATGGCAAAACGAGGTCTACCCACCTGGAGGACACTGGGACAGCAGTGCGGGGAGCTCCCCTGCACCTGTGTTCCTAGCCTAGCAGAAAAGGGGCTTTTCCTGGCGTGGAGTGGCCACGGGCACTGGGAGGTACTGACATGAGCACTGACACACAGCAGGGGAGTTCCAAAACAGGGTCGGAGCACGAGGGGGGTATGTGTGAGGATATGGGGCAGATTTGTATGTTAATGAGCTGCCAATCAATGCAGATGGAGGGCATNGGAGGGCTTCACATAGGAGAAGTCAAGACCCGCAGTACCGTGGTATAGGAGACCCGACTGTATTGGAATATGTTATATAAGGAGACCTCTTATTAGACTTTGAAAGGAACTCGTATGTTTAGGAATGTTTGGATAGAGATTGTGAAAAAGAAACAGCATAGCTTGATATACAGAGCTCCTCCTTCTTTTTTATTTTTTATTGTTTTTGTTATTTTGTTGTTGTTATTTTTATTTACTCCAAAGAAGAATGATGGTGTCCAAACTCCATTTTATTGTCTGTGCAAAGAATTTTCACCTGTGCAATNAGCAGAAAAGGGGCTTTTCCTGGCGTGGAGTGGCCACGGGCACTGGGAGGTACTGACATGAGCACTGACACACAGCAGGGGAGTTCCAAAACAGGGTCGGAGCACGAGGGGGGTATGTGTGAGGATATGGGGCAGATTTGTATGTTAATGAGCTGCCAATCAATGCAGATGGAGGGCATCACATAGGAGAAGTCAAGAGTCGCAGTACCGTGGTATAGGAGACCCGACTGTATTGGAATATGATATATAAGGAGACTTCTTATTAGACTTTGAAAGGGACTGGTATGTTTAGGAATGTTTGGATAGAGATTGTGAAAAAGAAACAGCATAGCTTGATATACAGAGCTCCTCCTTCTTTTTTATTTTTTATTGTTTTTGTTATTTTGTTGTTGTTATTTTTATTTACTCCAAAGAAGAATGATGGTGTCCAAACTCCATTTTATTGTCTGTGCAAAGAATTTTCACCTGTGCAATCACACAGGTTTTTCCAGGTTTTCAACATAGAACATTTCAAAACACTGAACTTATTTTTTAGTTACCATTACCATAGAAAATTTAGGGAAGTGTTTCCCTGAGGTAGTGCCGCCTCTAGTACAGAATTTCACAACCGGTACTATAGGATATAGGTAGAGGCACTGTGGACTTCTATCACCCCGTGGCCTCAGTCTTTACAAGTGCATGAGTATTTAAAAAAAAAAAAAAACAAAAGAGTTGATTTTACATATGCTTACTTCCAGCAGTAACATAGATTACTAAATTACATTTCAGTACTAAAAATACAACGATGCCAAGTTCCTGTCATATACTTGCCTGGCAGGACTTCACTTAAAAATCACTTTCCCAACAGAGGGTCATATTGTTAATGCAAACATATGTAAATTTACTTGTTTTGTGGTGCATTGAAATGAAAATGAGATTTCTTCATTTGACTTTAGTGGATCTAGAATGAAAGGCAAAAAATTAAGCTTGTCTTTTCAGGAATTTATACCAGAAATGCAAGCAAGAAAGTTTTGTTGTCAAAAATACAGTAGCTACTGTGAAATAATCATCATCAGAGCAAATAAATTCACAGGTTTACGGGTTCACAAGATATTCTGAGTTGGAAGGGACCCACAAGGATCATGTAGTCCTACTCCCAAGTGAACGCCCACACAGGGCACCATGCTCCATCCATCCGAGCCTCCCATGGCTTAGACCATGTCCCTGAATTCCTCATCCAGTCTTTTCTTAAACACCTCCAGGGATGGCGACTCCACCACCTCCCTGGGCAGAACATTCCACTGAGACATCACTCTCTGTGAAAAAACTCTTCCTAACATCCCTTCCTAACATCTAAACCTCCCCTGGCATAACTTCACAGAATCACAGAATCACAGAAAATTATGAGTTGGAAGGGACCCACAAGGATCATCTAGTCCAACTCACCATCTAATACCCATACAGAGACCGAGGGCACATCCCAAAGCGTAATACCAACCTAGATGCTTCACAGTCTAGCAGGCCACTCCGAACCGGAAGTGGCCCAGGGTCATCCAGCCCTACACCCCCTAGTTAGACCATGTCACTAAGCTCCTCGTCCAGTCTTCTCTTGAACACTTCCAGGGATGGCGACTCCACCACCTCCCTGGGCAGCCCATTCCAATATGCAATTACTCTCTCCGTGAAAAACCGCTTCCTAACGTTAAGATTAAACCTCCCCTGGCATAGCTTGAGGCTGTGCCCTCTCGTTCTGGTGTCGTCAGCCTGGAAGAAGAGGTCTACACCCATC
>WEKX01013173.1:19655-42960 GCA_013390025.1 Pitta sordida
GGAGGTGGTGAAATCACCATCCCTGGAGGTGTTTAAGAAAAGACTGGATGAGGAACTCAGGGGCATGGCCTACACAACGGGAGGCTTGGATGGATGGAGTGTGGTGTCCATGTCTCCAGGGTTGTGCATTTGATCCTGTTTAGGAGTTACTTGCGAGTTGGACTAGATGATCCTTGTGAGTCACAGAATCACAGAGTACTATGAGTTGGAAGGGACCCACAAGGGTCATCTAGTCCAACTCACCATCTAACATCTGTACAGAGACCGAGTCCTTTCCATCTTGGAATATCCTGTGAATCTGTGAACCTATGAACAGATAGAAACAGGGGCAGTGGACACAGAAAGGACATTGTTTCTGTCTAGTTGTGCAGAGATATGGGGTTAGAAAATCCAGGTGAACCTGGAGATGAATCTATCAAGTCTTGAGAAGGGCAAGAGGAAAGTGGTCTGTAAGTGGAAAGAAAAGGAAAGGAAGACTATGGAAAACATGAGCTCACTGCTGAATGAGTAGGGAATCAGGTGACAAAGGACACCAGAAAATAATGAGGTCACTAATAACCTGAACGTTGAGACAAACTGTACTCTTGGCAAGTTTGAAGATGTTAGAAAGCTGGGATTAGTGGCTGATATGCCAAATTCAGCCACTTTGAGAGACACGAAAACCCTGTGGAAATGAGCACACAGGGCCCTCATTCAGTTCAACTATGGGAATAGTAACTTCTGAATTTGGGGAGGAATGACTCCATGCACCTTTATGTGGTGGTGAATAATCAGCTACAGAAACAGCTTTGCAGAAGGGGCCTTGGTGGTCCGGGTGGATAGCAAGTTCACCTTAAGCCAACAATGAGTCCTTGAGGCAAGGAAGCCTAATAGCCAGGGTTGCATTAGGAGGAGTGGTGCCAGCAGGTCAGTGGAGGTGATCCTTAACCTCTACTCAGCACTGACAAAACCGTACCTGAAGTGTGAGCATAATTCTGGGCATTCCAGTACAAAGCAGATATAAGACTTACTGAAATGAGTCTGCACAGGGCAACAAAGATGATTAAATGACTGGAGCACCTTTTTTGTGAGGAAAGTTGGGATTCTTTAGCCTGGAGAAGAGAAAGGTCAGGGGGGTTCCTATCAATATGTATGAATTATCTGAAGGATGGTTGTAAAGTGTAAAGAAGGTGAAGTCAGGCTGTTTTCATTGGTACCCCGTGAAAGGAAAAGACACGATGGACACAAATTCAAATGCATGCAATACCACCTGAATACAAGAAAACACTTTTCTGCTGTGAGGGTGGTCATATTCTTGAACAGGTTTCCAATAGAGGTTGTGTATTCTCCACTGTGGAGATACTCAAAAGCAAACTGGACATGGTCGTGGTTACCCAAGTTACCCTTCTCTACCTGACTATGCAAGACTAGATGGTTTAGGATAGATGATCTCAAGAGATCTCTTCCAACATAAAAATTTCTTGAAATTTTGTGATTCTGTGATTTTTGTGATGTGATTTATGCCATTTTGTGAATGGGACAGAAGTGAAGGGATGTGTTAAACAATAAAGACTAATCATCTGAGTTGCATTCCATAATTTTTTAATGCATTTTTATTTTGTTTAAAATACTTGATATAATTATTTTAAGGTTATCTCAAAGGTTCATACTCTTAATTTTTATTATTCCTTAGACAAATTCACAAATAGGTCACTATTATTAACTACTATTAATAATGAACAAAATGCTATATTATAAAATATATATATTATAAAATATTTTCTTCTATTATTATTAAGAAAATGTATCTCCAATTTTTTGACTCAAACATCTTAAAGGGGAAACTATTAAAAGGCATATTGTATTCTGAGAGAGATTTGCAGATGAATTTTACTTTGTGTTATTGCTTTTGAAATATGAAATATGAAAACATGAACAAACCGTTTCCCTAATTTATAAACAACAAATAATGTGGGGGGGTTTGGAATACAGAAAATTGAAGTTTTCCAGAGAATAATAATATTTAGTACTATATAAACTGTTAATACATACTGCAATGAAGTATTAGTGTTGATACTATCTAACATTAAAACAACCATTTTTAAGGTCATGGAAATGGACTTCTAATAAAAGTGTGAACATTTCTGCCAAACTGCAGATATTACTACTAACTTAGTAGGGATCAAGTTGTCAAGCAGAATTTAAATCTTGCATGCATGTGGTTATTATGCTCCAGCAAGTCCTTCTGACTTTATCAGATTAGACAAAGTTCCATATTTCAGAAAAACATGACTTCTTGTAGTGTGACTAGCAGTCTTCATATTATGTTTCAAACTGACAGAGATAGTTTAATGAACTGTAGATTTTTGCACATATTTATTGTTTGGAAATGACTTCAAGTAGCAGTTGTATATCATGTTGATAGCCTTTATGAGTTAACTTGTCTTTGTTCCAATTTCTTATCTCATAAACAAATAACCTCTGAAGAATATTTGTAGGAGATTCAAGGTGACAGGCAATGTAGTAAAGACGTTTTTAACCCGCTGAACAGAAGACATGCTTCTCAATCCCATCAGTTTCTAGATAGAAGTTGCATCTCCCAACTGAAAAGCTAAATTTGGTATATATAGTGAATCTCTATTAAGTTTTTATATTATATTCCTCAAAGTCCATGTGGAAAAATAAGTTTCTAAGCAATATTAAGATCACTCTTGTAAATAATGTGGATTTTTTAGTGTTAATGATATTTGAAATGTAATACTAATGAACATTATTTCAAGTGTAAGCCCATTTTATTAAATAAAAAGGCTTCTATTTTCACATAATAAGCCCTTAAAATTATATTTTGCACTGAATAGTACATATTTTAATAGAACTAGTCAGAAAATACTGATTATTCAGCACATAATATTTGTTTCAGAAGAAAAATTAAATCTTGAAAAAATTAAAACATGGTTATCTATACCTATGGTAATAAAGAATTATTATCTCTGCTACACTCAACATGTTATTTGAAACTCAACACTACACTCAAGAAATATTCCCACTGAAACTTAAGCAGAGAGAATTAAAAATCTGTAAAGAAGGTCTGCTTTGGCAAATCAATCTATTCATAGGACCAAACACTGCCCCACCTCCGGCCCCCCTGCCCCTCCATATTTCTTGAAAGAAAAATAAATCTTCCTGAGAAATCTTAATGTTTAGTGCTCCTTCATTTTGACTCACATGTTGATTTATATCTGTGTAGGATTTTTTAAATATTCTTTCACAAAGAAAAGACTATACAAAAATATTTAACATCATAAGTAATATTATTTTGATTAAGAAAAAATACAGATAAAAGAAATTAAATTGGAGAGTACCATGTTTCTAAATACCTAAAATGAACCAAGTAAAGAATATATACCTCTTTCATTAGAAACCTCATATGAAGGTCCAACATGATAAACCAAAAATATACATATTAATTAATCAGTTATATTTAAATCTGATCAGTGAGGAAGAAGAAATAAGAGAGGTCAATATATATGATGAATTACTATCAGAGTATTAAATGTTTCATAATAGTCACCATCCCTGGAGGTGTTTAAGAAAAGACTCAAGGAGGAGCTTAGTGACATGGTCTAGCTGGGGGGTGTGGGGCTGGATGGTCCTGGGTCCCTTCCAGCTCGGAGTGGCCTGCTAGACTGTGAGGGAACTAGGTTGTGTTACTGCTCTGGGATGGGCTTTCAGTCTCTGCACGGGTGTTAGATGGTGAGTTGGACTAGATGATCCTTGTGGGTCCCTTCCAACTCAGAATATTCTGTGTGATAATTGTTTCTACAAATTTACAAAAAAATTCAAGTTTTTATTATGTTTACATCAACGTTTTATTTGCCATCATTTTTTGGTGTACTTCTAATTAAAGATATAAGTGATAAGATTACCTCACCTTAAGTTTTAATTAGTGATCTACTGCTTTTCTCTGGTAGGTCAAAATTCTCAGGCATGGGGGCCAGAAAACAGGAAAACACAAACAGAATTACTAGTTGCATATTAAGAAAAAAATCTAGAAAGAAAATTTAATTATATATTTTTTTTGAAAGATGATGAGTCTAAAGTGTCTGTTATGTATGACATATGCAGATAATTACTACAGTAATTGAGCACTAGTTTTTGAGAGTTAACTTGTAGGAATTTTTACAAGTTCATCACATGTGAATCCACTTTTGTACAGTGGTGAGAGCCCCCAACTCCCATGTGGGAGACTGCAGGTTCGATTCCTGCCAGGGAGGCAGTGGTGCTGTTTAAGAGTTGGACTAGATGATCCTTGTGGGTCCCTTCCAACTCAGAATATTCTGTGATTTTGATTTCCACCAGGTGACTGACATTTCTCACTTCTTTGTCATTGGATACAGAGAGGACCTGGAACACCAAAAATATTCTTTTTATAAGTTATACTGTGAAGTTAGATTTCTATCTTTAGTGAGTAGGAGGTTAGGAAATGGGACTTTGAAATGTGACCTCCATAGCTGATTCCTCACATATTCCTCCCTTGAAATTCTATCTTATAGGAAAAGGAGTCAGATATCAGTAATTTAACTGACATCCTTCCCAACAATACCCATTAGTTTTTCTCTTACTTGGCATATGCATTAAGAGTATGCATGTATGTTATTATCCATACAGAAATTATTTCTATATTAATTATTAATCATAATAAAAAGACAAAACTTTTAATTACTGTGGTATATTTGAGATTCCAGGTTCTGGTTTAAGAGAAATAGTTCTTAAGATATTTTTTTTTTTGTTGCCATGTTAAAAGTATATAATTTTATTAATACTTTTCTATATATCACATATGAAAACAGGAATAATCTATGAACAACACAAGTATCAAGCTTCTGAACTATATCAGCTACCTTCTCGAAAGTAACCTTTTTGTAATTAAAACTGTGAACAGAGGAAAGAACATCCTGGCCACAGTTCTGGTATACTGCATTAAACATTAGCTTGCTATTAAATTTATTGTTTCTGATAAATATTTTTTAGCCATTTTAGGGTCAGTAAATAATCAACACAGATAAGCCAGGTCATAACAGAAGGTAAAGATTAGTTTATGTTAACAATATTCAAAGAGGAAAATAGTAAATTCTTGTGGGTTTTGAAAATTCCAGTAATATTCAGTACTCAATAAGATATTTCTTAGAAAAAAAAAGTTCTATTGCTTTTAAATATCCAAGACTAAATTAAAATTCTTAATTTATATGCCTGTTTGCTAAAGTTAGTATCACAGTTTGAATAGCTCCTCAGATAGCCCTTGGAGAAAGAAAATTGTGTTTCCACCAACTGAATATTCATTTTTCCCTTTTGCCTGTTTAGGGAATTTTGCTTTTCTCATGGTTAAGATATAATAGATGCCAAACATTTGATTAAAAAAATGCAGATATCCATGACTGTATGCATTATATATAATTATGTTCTCTGTCCGGGAAACAAACTGGTTTTTATTTCTTTCTGGGAAAGAGAGGTAATTGTTTCCTTGGCAAAATAAGGTTAAAAGATAATATGATTAGTACCATGTATTTTTATTATAAAATTACTAGTAAGTATCTTATTTACTCATGCAACCTTAAATATCTCTGCAAAAGTTTATTGTAGAAAAATAAAAAAAATACCATGAAAAAGAAAAAGTGGGGTATCTCTCAAATCTTTACCTCATCTGTAAGTAGTTGTCAGAGTTATGAACAGTGAAGAAGATGGTGTAGTAGAAAAAAAAGATAGATCCATCTGACAGAGAGTAGCAAAGTACGGAAATCAAAGTCTTCTAAAACTTGCTGCAAGAAATCTCCATTCTAAGAAATCATTAACATACTCAAAAAACATCATGTCAATTTATAGAATAAATGTTTTCCTCATTATGTCCCCAAACATAGTGAGAAAATGCTAGATTGAGCCTTGGGGAACAAAATTTATTATGAACATGAAAAATGTTATCATTCTAATGCAGTTTTTAAATGACAGCATAATATGTTATGGATCATTTGATTTTTTGTATGAAAACGCTATTCAGCGCCCAAAAAGGCATATGCTGCTAACGGCATGTATTGGAGTCCTTTCCTTATGACAGCTGGCAACTAGCAAATGCCAGTCAAAATACAAAATGTCAAGCAGAATTTTTTTCCAATAAATATATTATTTTAGCTAATAGCATATAAATAAACTTTAAAAAAATGTTTTTTATTATTCTTGGATGCAGCATGCAAATCATCAACTACATTAATCCTTTATTAGTACATAAAAATACACAATTAAAAATCTGGGAAATATGTACATTCCTTTAAATTAATTCTCACTATTAGTGTTGATATTGTTTTAAAATAAGCACACCTTGAATTTTCCCAGCCAAAATATTTAACATGACAGGAGAATATTGCCTTTCTTTACCTAATTAAAAAAATGTTTTGTTCAAGAAAAGATTACTTATATAGATTATTGATATCAATATTAGTTGCTTTCTTTGAATGCAGTGAATTATAAGATATTTAGTATAACAATGGTTTGTACAGAATTCTCACACTTCGTCTCCACTAACAATGACAAACTACTCATTCTGATTTGTTTCCTACAAGGTAACTTGTCATGGTAAAATCCATTCTTCAGGAAATTCCATTCCCCTTCCTCCCTTCCCCCCTACAGTTTTTTACGTTATTTTTTACTTATTAGCAGCATTTCAGTATTCTCTTTTTCATTCTGCTCCATTACATAGTTCCCTTGTCATCTGAGGCTTGCTTGCTTGTTTTAAAATCATGATGCTTAATTCTTATTTATTAATTTATTAGGGATAGAAGGAGACAGGACTATATATGCTAAAGAAAAAGAATGTTTACTTTTTTAGGAAGGTTTCACATCAAATCACTTAATAAAATTTTGGATTATTTTCAAAACAGTTGGAGTGAAAGGCTGACTACTAAAGAGAAAATAATGTAGAATACCATTGTCTAAATTTAGATATCGATGTTGTACATATACTCCTCTCTTTGAACTTTCTAAAGTTAAAATTTTCACAACAAACTTCTGTTCAGACCTGAGCAACTGTTTCAATGATGTTTTTTATCTAGTGTGAATTGAAACTGGTTAGCACATTTCAAGATTTTGTTAGCAAAAGATATCTAAACTAAACTATGCAAAAACTACAATAATGGACTTAAATGAATGGTTGGGCTTCAAATAACGTCAGCAGAAATCTTTTCCAATGATTACAAAAATGAATACAAAAACTAATAATAACATTAATAATTGCATATGATAAGGAGTAATATTAAAATAGGTTCTTTTAAATTTATACATTCAAAAGAGTAGACAATTATATGTGAATATACAATCTTCATCACAATGAAAAGGTAGCCTTGAGCACAATAAACCATTCTCATGGATTTTTGCCCTTTTCATGGTAATTCTGGTGGATTAATCCCAATAGGCAGCTAAACCCCACACAGCCTTTCACTCACTCCTTTATCTCACAGTGTAATGGTAGATAAATTGGAAGGGCAAAAGGGAGAAGTATTTTTGGGTTGAGATAAAGACAGGTTAATAAGTAAAGCTGCTTTTACAAGCAAATCAAAATTAGGAATTCATTTCATAGTTCCCATTATCTGGCAGAAGTTTAGCCATTTCTTGGAAAACTGGTATTCGTCATATGCAATAGTTACTTGAAAACACAAACCACATGACCTCCCAAATCCCACTCTTTTTTCCTAGGTTTTACTGCTGAACATGATGTCATATGATATCAGTTGAGTCAACTGTCCTGCCTGTGTATCCACTCAACTTCTTGCACACCTTTGATGTTGTGCAAGAACTGTTCAGCAATACCTAAAAAATTGATGCATTATCAACACTGCTGTGGTCACAAATCCAAAACACAGGATTATATATGTTCCTATAAATAAATTTGACTCCATCCCAGATACTAGTACTCCAGTGAAAGGACAAGAAACAATGGATATAAACTCACACAGGAAATACAGGATACACAGAGAAAATTGTTGCAGAGATTGTAGACTCTCCATCTATTGAGATGTTAAAAACACAACTGGGTAACATCCTAAGCAACTTTTTCTAAATGACTCTACATTAAGCAGAGAAACTGGACTAGGTGATCTCGAGAGTGATGGTAACAGTCCTAGGCTGATGTTGAAGTTGATGATTTTAAAGATCTTTTCCAACATTAAGAATTCTATGATTCTATGATTTAGTCAACGAACCGATTGATTAGAAACAAATTACTAATGCTTAAGGAAGGAATAAATGTGAAAGTATATTTAAGTGTATAAATGCATAAAATGTATTTGATATTTTATTTTTTCTACTATTTTCATACTATTTATACTTCTTATTGTCGTGGTTTGACCCTGGCTGGGTGCCAGAGACCCACCCCAACTTCTCCTGAAGGAGAGAAACTGGAGAATAAACCTGGTTACAGGCACAAACAAGGCACAACTATAAGTAAAGAACATAAAGGGTTTATTTTCTAACTAACAAGATCAGAACTGCAAGGGAAGCATCATTTAGAAGGCAACCTTTCTTCCCCCACCCCTCCTTCTCTTACAATAGATGTAATATTCCCTTTTCCACCAGGAGAAAAAGGGGGAACATAGGGTAGGGGTAAACCAGGCAAGTTGGTATTTCTGACCAGATCCAGGGTAGGAACCATCTCTCTGCCCTTCCATAAAGTTCTCTCTCGAGAGAGAGAGAGGGAAAGGTCTTTCATGATCCCTCCCAAGTGAGATCTCGACCTGAGGACGACAGTTCTTCTGAAAAATTCTCTGTTGTCCAGAAGTCACAGCCAGGATTGCAGCTTTTAAGTACTGGTTTTTATCTGCTTCATAATAAGCCCACCCAAAGTACACTGATCCTATCACAATACACCAAAAGTCTGTCCAAGGATCTCTGCCGAGCTCTCAGCTAGCTCCAGGCTTCTGTTTCTGGGCTTCAAAACCATCAGCAGTTCGTCCAGCATTACCTCTCCATCTTCAGTCGTGATGCTTAGATGGATTCTGCGGTCCTGGTTCTCTCTCTCTCTGGTCCATAGATTTTCACCATGGTTGGTCCAATTCACAGGCAGCAGCGGGATGCCTGGAAGAACATCTCTAGCCCTTCTCTCGTGGGCCTGGGGGCCTTCATATCTCTCAGCCTCCCGACGCAGGTTCTGAGCCGGCACGCTACATCTTACTACTGAACTTTTTTTTCTTCTCTCCCAAGTATGTTATTCACAGAGACGCCTCTATCTCTGTAACCTTGAAGACCATGGCAGCATGGAGAGCTCAGGCAAGAACTGAGCAGTTAACCCCCTCGCTGCCAGAGCAGCAGAAAACCCCCTAAACCATAACACTTATATACTGCAATTTTTTGAAAAATCGTAGTGGAAACTTTTAAATTTTTCTGTGCAAAAGTGTATGATAAGTAATGATTATCCCTTTTTGAGGTATAATAATATAATTTTTCTCCAATATCAATTGATTTACACCTGCTTAGTTAAATATCAGTCAATCCTTAGAAAGTATAAAGTATAAAAGCACCCAAACAACCCAAAATCCATCAAACCCACTTATATTTGATTCCTAATAAAACACTGTCTTTGTTTCAGCAGGGATAGAGTAAGTTTATTCTCAGTAGCTGGTACAGGGCTGTGTTTTGGATTCAATATGAGAATAACATTGATAATACACTGATGTTTCAGTTCCTACTGAAGAGTCCTTAGCATAATTCAAGGGAGGTTTTTGTGTCCCGTGATCTGCCAAGGAAGAGGTACATGCAAAATCTTGGAGGGAGCATAGCCAGGACAGGTGACCTGAATTGTCCAAAGTGATATTCCACACCATAGAAGGTCATGCTGAGTATATAAACTGGGAGAGTTATCTGGAAGGAGGAATGAACGAGATGCAGGCACAAAGTCTGGCGTAGGTCAACATGTGAGGAGCCGCTCTTCCTCTGAAGATGTAGATGAAGAAATGACAAATGTTCCCTTAATATTGAATCTGACCATTAGCCTACATTCTTCAGTAGTGAGTAAGGAACTTACATTCTAGGCCCTTGCAAACTAAAGGATAACAAGGTAATTTGACTTGTAGCACAGTGATATCACTTATAAAGGTATCAGAATTATAGCCAAGTAAACGTCATAGCAGAGATTGTGTTTGATTTGAATTGATAGATCAACTTTGGAATGTTAAGGTATCATATCCCTAAAATTAACACGTCATGAAACAGAAAACACTAGAAGAGATCACAGAAATTGACCTGTGCCCTTCTGCCCTCTGGCAGTTCAACATTTGCCCCTAACTTGGTATTATCTGTGAATTTGCTAATGGTGGACTCCATTACCTCCTCCATATCATCAATAAAAATATTAAACACTACCGGACCTAACAGTGATCCCTTTGGGACCCTGCTAGTGACCGGCTACCAGCTGTATCTGCCACCATTTACCACCACTGTCTGGGTTCATCCATCTAACCAATTCCTAACCGAGCACAGAATGCTCCTATCCAATCCACGCTCTGAGAGTTTCTTCTGAAGCTTACCATTGGAAATTGTGTCAAAGGCACTAAGATCCAGTACACAACATCCATGGGCTTTCTATCATCAACCAGGCGAGTCACTAGTTCATAAAAGGAGATCAGGTTGGTCAGGCAGGACCTATCTCTCCTAAATCTGTGTTGACTGGATCTAATGACATAGTTGTTCTGCAAGTGCTGCATAATTGCCCTCAGGATTATCTGTTCCAGAATTTTACCTGGGACTGAAGTCAGGCTGACAGGTCTATAACTACCCAAATCATCTTTCCGACCTTTCTTGTGGATGGGTGTCGCATTAGCCAACTTCCAGTCATTAGTTTAAACTACAGAAGGCATAATTGAGGTTACTCAGCATATACAGTCATACCTTGACTATTTGCGCCATGTGATTTGCAGCTTTGACTATTTGCGAAAACTTTCTCCGCAAATCCTAGTCAGTTATTCATGAATATGTCCGGTCGATGCATGTACAGTTGCTCTGCTTTGTGGAGGGACAATGCTGTCACTCCCCGTGGGGTGGGACTGGCACGGCCCTGTGAGGCGGTTGGGTGGCTCCTCTTGCTCACTGAGGACAGCCATAGATCACTCCCTTATGAGGTTATGTGGCATTTATGAGTCCCACGGTGCCTTTAGATGTGCCTCAGTCCCTTCCCCACTCTTGTGTGTCTCCGTGGCTGGTCCCTATCGGGAAAGGCTTATACACACAGTGCCACAGCATGCCTTAAGGCACACGGGGCCCTGTGTGGGGATCCTTCAGTGCCAGCTGCCCCGGCTGCCCCAGACAGGCACTGAGACCCAGTGCGGCTCTGCTGAAGTCACACCCACCCCTTGTCACTCTAAACCTAGCTTAGGGGCCCTGCTCTGTCTTCTCCAGTGTCTATCCCAACACTACAACCCTACAGCTCGCCACTCTTACCGCTGGCAGCGTGGCCATAGTGATTTGATAACATTAAGCCATTGAGAAAATCTGTATAAAAACCTATTTTCACAGATGTTCACAGACAGGCTTACACACGGGGACAGGCAGCCAGGCTGGACTTGCCAGTGCATACCTGCTTATGTCCATATGCACATATGCATAGTCTTAAACAAAGCACTCCTGCCCATGCTAGCCAGCTGCGGTTAAAGGGAAAACACTCATACACTTAGCCTTTAAGGGGCCTCGGGATTTTGCACGGTTGTAAAGTTGCCATATTTATGGCAATAATTTGCCATACTAATGTCCGACCCAAGTTCGCTGATTTAATGTTTTGCAAGATCCTCATGAGACCCAAAACCTGCGAATCCGGAGGCATGACTGTATAAATTGTGTCATGACGTCAAAATCATGGAATCATAGAATGATTCGCATTCAAAGGAGCCTTAAATATCATCTAGTTCCAAATCCCCTGCCATGGTCAGAGACACCTTTAACTAGACCATGTTGTTCAGACTCCCATCCAACCTGGCCCTGAACACCTCCAGGGGTGAATCATTCACAACAGGATTCCCTCTGTCAGTGCCTTACAACTGTCACAGTAAAAACCTTTTGCCTAATATCATCTCTATACCTACTCTCTTTCAGTTTTCGTACATTCTCACTTGTTTTATCTCTGCATGCTCTTCTAAAAGTCCCTCTCCATTTTCCCTGTAGGCTTCCTTCAGGTATTGGAAGGCTGTAATTAAGTCACCTCAAAGCTGTCTTTTTTTATAAGGCTGAACAAACCCAGGTTTCTAAGCCTTTCCTCTTGGGAGTGGTGGTCCATCCCTCTAATAACCTTGGTGGCCTTCCTCTGGACTTGCTCAAACAGACCCAAGTCTTTATTGTGCTGAGGACCCCAGGGACAGATGAGTGCTCCAGGCAAGGTCTCACCAGAGTGCAGTGGAGCATTAGAATCACCACCCACCACCTGCTGGCCATGCTTCTTTGGATGTAGCCCAGGACATGGTTTGCATTCTGGGCTGCAAGTGCAATTTGATGGCTCATGTCCAGCTACTCTTCTATCAACACACTGCAGTCCTCAGCAGGGCTACTCTTGATTCTCAACATATACTGATACCTAGGGCTTCTCAGACCCAGGTGGAGCAATCTGCAGTAAAGGTAAATGAATACACATAATTTTCACTAGTCATCATCCCTTAATTGTAGATACTGTCAGGTACAGGAAGGGACTGGCTCCTTCTTAAGGAATAGAAAGCCACAAGCCAAGAATCACAGCGAGTTAGGCTTGTGAAGAAGTCTCACCTCCAAGGAGACAGGATGCTGAGCCAGCAAATCAGGGTCAGGGTCAAGTCCAGAAAAAAAAAAATCATATCAACAGAACAGGGTTAGTCATATATGAGGCAACATCCAGATATGGTTGAAATGCAGCTGCACTAACAGTGACAACTGCGAAAGTCACTGTGTCATAGAACCATTTCTATTCTCACATCACTATTATTTATGTGTAAATAAGTAATACGTAGTACACAGATGGATTTCTCTGTAGGTAATATTAAATATCTCCTAGGTGGCAATTTGTCATTTAACTGCTGTTCGTATTTTAATTATTTCATGTCTTGCTACACATCTTATAATCAAAGTCTGAATTTTGTCATGGCTTGTAAACTTAGTATTTGTAGTTTCTATGGAAGTTTGACATTTTCTATTGACTTAAGTGAAGTTTAGATCTTATGATAAAATTGATTTGTGCAATTTATAATTGGATGACTTAGGCAATGAGTTCCTATGAATACAAATCTAAAATTTTACATGCAGATATGGAATTCCTAATGTGCCGTTCATAGAATAAAATAGGGGTTCTGATGAATCATACAAAGCAAAAAATTTTTGCCTTTCATTTCATCAGCCTGAGGAAGAGCAAAAGTACTTTATTTGATTTTATTTAATTGCTCTTTATATATTTCCAGAGTCGTATAATGTTTTTGGTTTTTTTCCCCCAAATGCTAAAGCCAAATTTGATCTTATCTTCCTGACAGAAATGAAATCACAGCATTAAATCAATATTGGCCCTTATCCAGAGTAGGCTATTGTAATCTTCAGCTATTAATTCATAAGCCTGAGTGACTCCAAAGGCTGTTTTTCCATTTTAATTGAAAGTAATTGGGTAAAAGGTGTACCAATTTACAGAAACAAAAAGCCTTTTGGAACAGAAGAAAAACTCATTCAGTATGTCTGAATCCTATTCAGTTGTGTGTGGTCACATAGCATGTCTTTTTTCTTCAGTAAATGGTTATTCTGTAAGACATAGAAGAAAAAGGAAAAGGTTTAATGATCTTTGTCAATTCTCTTGTGAGTCAATATTGTTCTGTCTCTTATATTATTTATCCACCCCTTAATTGGTTCAACTCCCTAGACAGCAAAGGTCCTGTGATGAACTGTGAAAAATGTCTGGAATATATCTTTCCTCTCTACCATCCCCCTCCTGCTTATTAATAATATTGAAGATTTACAGATACAACAGTTGTGAGAATGCAGTAAATGTTCAAGTTCGTACACTAGCCAAAGTCTGACTTTTTTCCACTGTGAGGTTGATATTGTGTCACTGTAAAAACACTAAAATGAGGTAATTACTTATAAAAACTAAGTGATGTAGTGTAATGCTTCTGCAAGCTATTTAACAGCTGGAAGCCTCATTTTTGAGACACTGTTACTAAAGAGACAGACATTTTTTTTACTATTATTATTTTTTCATCTGAAAAAGGTTAGATATTTCTGCATTTCCTTGACATTCACCAAAGTTTTTAAAATAAAACTATTAAAATATTTGATTGCATCGACAGACTTTTAGATATTCTGTTGTCTAAAATATGGGGACAAAAAAGAAGAAAAGGACTTGTATTATTTTACATTATGCTCAAGCATAGATTATTCTGTAAGTAGCGTTATCCTGTTGGATTACATCATGTCACGTTTCTTTCACATGATTTGCCCCATGTTTAGCTTCCCTAATGTTGGCATTTTTTTTGCTAGTATGCATAGCAGTTCTTAAAATTCTGTGCCAAAAGTCTACTTGAATATGTAAATGAGCTGTATGTCTGCCATAACATTTCCCTTTAGGGTACATTTAAATTAAACAAGCCAAAAATGTCTTGTTCTTTTTGGCTAGGAACAAATGGAACCAAAAGTAAGAATTTAAATGTGGATTTCCATTGACTATAAAAGGAAGATAGGAGATATGCGGATCGACACATATTTGGATATAAATCTGGGAATATATCTTTAAAGCACTGTGAGAGGCCTGTTTTAGTTACTTTGCAATGTAGCACTTTTTTGATATGTTATGTAATACCATGACACATGCAATTCTTACTGTAATGATTTCAAATTTATTTAGAATTTATAATCAGTCTTCAGTAAGTTATGATATCTCCTTTTAATATTGTTTCCCTGGGGCTACAGTGTTATGACATAATAATATTTGCCAATTCTTAAAAATTAAGTCATTAAAAATACTGAATTTGTGTCTCTTGGGTATTATATTCCCAAATACTATAAAACAAAAAATGCGCTAGTATACTATTATTATTAAACACACTGCCAACACGCAGGCTCTAATACCCAATAGTACTTCTAGTTCTGTATTTGTATATTTATTCTCTGAAGTATACCAGCAATCATTGAACTGGACAGTTAAGTGCTCCCTTCATTTGTCCAGGACTGCCTAAAGCCTAACATAAAAAAGGTACAGCAATGAGAGGGCAGTTAGTGAGACACTAGATGAGGAAGAGATGCAGCAGGTGGGAGAAAAGGAGGTAAAAGAATTAATTTTGAAAAACAGACTCTTTTGAAAGATAAGAAAATAAAGAATATGTTTAACAAGAGAATGAAGCCATATCCTTTAAGGACAAAGTCCTATAATGTGACAAATGCAGTACAATAAAGTCCAGCAAAAAGTAAATCACTTGGATATTTTTCATAGACTTTTTCTGCAACAAGTACTACTGTCTTTCAGCACAAACCAGACAAGCAATCTATATGACAAACAGCACCAAAGGCAACTATAAATTTTCCAAGCTCCTGATGATGGAGAAACAGAAAGTTCCAGTACTTTTTGCTCAGGGGAAAAACGCAAACTACCTCACAACATTTTTATTGAGCATTGTATATCATTATTTATCTTCATGAAGAGCAGCCAGGTGAAGAAGGTTATGTAGGGACATATATCCTCCGAGGAGCCCTGGCTGTCAAAGAATATGTGAGGAGAGGTTGTAGACTAATTAACCTGTATTATTCATTGTACGCAGAAAGAGAGTCATATTCACACAGAGGAGCTTAAAAAGGTAAAACAGCTGGAAAAAGAATCTTGGAATGACAAGATGGTTTCTTAACTTGTCAGTGTACCCCAGGGCATTCAGAGCATTTAGATGGATCTAAAAAGACTTTTGAATGCAAATATTAGTTCCCTCTGCCTACACTCCAGCTTGACCTGAGCTCCAAGCAGAACAGAGTAACTGCTGCGTTATCACAATACAGAGTGCAAGCTAATGTACTTGTCTCTCATCAGGGATTACTAGATCTTGTATGATAACATGCTGAGGAGACCTATGTAGTTTTCCATCCAACAAGAGCAAGGCAGAATAAGCTTTTATTTGCCTTTCAGAAAACCATGTGAACATACCCATAACAGATTTTTTTTTTTTTAATTGATAAATCCCAAGAATTTCCAAAGGGATCTGAGCACTGTTTGAAGTTTCCAGGTTAAATGATACATATAGGTTATTTATTGCTGTCATGACCTCTGGTTCAGTTTTGGTAATTACAGATCACTGCCTTCATACAAATTCCAAGCTTGATATTAAATTATCGGTTCATTAGTCTTAAAAAGAGGTGGAGATACTAATAAATATTTACTAGCTGTTTTTAGTACTTCCTCATAGAACTTTAAACCCATATCCTACTCTATTTCTCATAATTAGTATTAATATTAGTAATATTACCATATTCTTTATCTTCTTATTTTTTTAGAAAATAATTTTAAAATTCTGTTTATTTTTTGTGGGTATCTATCAGGTGTTTTTAAACTCAAAAATATTGGAATGTAGTTTTAAATGTTAGTTATTTGGACGGGTCTTACTTCTTCCTTGATATTGTTGGCAGGGCAGTGACTTTTTCATATATTATTATTAAAAAGTATCTGAAAATTTATACATTTGTATTATTTAGTTAAATTANAGAGTAGAGGATTGATACTTTGCAGAAATGGTCAGTAAATGAAAAGACTCAGTAACAGCCAACATAGAAGAAAATGTTGCAAGGCTAATTTTTTTAGTTCAAACAAGATTGTAGCTTGTCATCATGTAAACAAAAATCATCAGATAGAAACCAAGAGAAAATCAAAAGTTCAGGAACGAATTGTAAGAAATTCTCTACTGAAAGGAGTGTTCAATCAAGGGATTTGCTATAATCATCCTGGGCCCTTCTCTGTTTTCAGGCAAGAGCTGAACGATCTCTGGAAAGACTAATAGCAACATATAGAAGACAATAAAGAAAGATACCATTTATTTTATACAATCTTTGTACCCGTATCTGTGTACATGACACATGCAAATGAGCTGGACCACTTCCCTCCTACCTTCATTCATGCAGCTTATGATCTCATTCTTATCCAAAACCTATAAAAATAAAACTCTGTGGACTAATGAACAGAGATGCAGGGAGATGGTTGTGGTTGGCACATTTTCCCTAAAGAGCTTTATGTACTCAATCTCCAGTAGCCTAAGGAATGTTCCTTGCATGCTCAGATCACCTCCTGCACAGAAAACTGTATTAATATGCAGAAACTGTGCCAAAGGGATGGCTTTTCTCCTTTATTAATTTAAACATTTTAATATTCTCTATATGCAAAACATAATTAGAATTAATGGACTTTAACGCTAATGCAGTGCCTGAAGCAAGCTAGAGCATCTATCTTCTGCATAAGATAAACATGAATTTTGAATCCCTTACCACCAGCAAGGCTGGAAGCTCAGCTCAGTCTGCTGATGTAGTTTGTGTCCAAATAAAGATCATATCAACTGACAGACAGAAGGAATTATCATCCTTGTGATGAAATAAGAAATTGGTCCTCCAGGGAGGAAGAAAACCATGACTGAGTTGCACTGATTGTTAAACAAGATTTCATTATTAATCTATAAAGACAGTGTAGCTGGACTGCAGTAGCATATATCAGACAGAGAATAAATGTCAGATTTTAGTCTATTGTGCCCAAACTGTTGGTAGTTTCCTTGCAAAAAATCACATTCCATATGTGAGAGAATAAGAAACAGAGTATACAAGCTGGCCGGTATTTCACATTCACTTAAGAAACAACAACTTATCTAGGAAAATAACAGAATATTTTATTTGCAGATGTGCGACATATTGTGACAATCAGAAGAAGAAATTTGGGATGTGATGGATACCAATTTTGAGAATTCACGGTGACTAATATTAAAAACCAGAACAATTAATGTATGGTTTATACTGGTTTCTCAAAACTGAAAGTAACAGTGAAGATTTTGTGTTTTGCAAGTGGTACAAGAATGAATAAGAGTGTTGAATCTCTCACAGTTACTTGCTTTCCTATGGGTTCCATGGGGTTGGTGGAAAAAGCCCTACCAAAGCAAAGAATCACAGAATCATAGAATAATACGTGTTGAAAGGGACCCACAAGGATCATCTAGTCCAACTCCCAGGCTAATGCTCATACAGGAACCGAACACACATCCCAGAGCTGTGGACATAAACCTAGTTGCCTCACAGGCTCACGGGCTCAAATGCCACTCTGAGCGACTCCACCACCTCCCTGGCCAGACCATTCCAATGAGCGATCACTCTCTTTGTGAAAAACCTCTTTCTAACATCCAGTCTTAACCTCCCCTGGCATAGCTTAAGGCCATGTCCTCTCGTTCTGGTGTTGTCAGCCTGAGAGAAGAGATCCACACCCACCTGGCTGCAACCTCCCCTCAGGTAGTTATAAGCAGCAATGAGGTCACCTCTGAGCCACCTCTTCTCCAGGCTGAACAACGCCAGCTCCCACAGTCGCTCCCCATAGGGCTTGTCCTCCAATCCTTTCACCATCCTTGTCGCCCTTCTCTGGACCCTCTCAAGCGGCTCAACAAAGGGTCTGAATTTAAGAGCTGTTAACCAACACCTCAATCAACTCTAGGTCTTCTTTTACTGATTTGTGGTTTAACCCCCGTGAGAAACTTAGCCCAACACAGCTGCTCACTCATTCTCCTCAGTGGGACAGTGAAGGATATTTAAAGGGTAAATGTTTGAAAACTCTTAAGTTGAAATAAAGACAATTTAGATCATAAAGTGAAAGCTGTATTCAGAGGCAAAACAAAAGAATTCATTCACTGCTTCCCATAATTAGGCAGCTGTTTAACCATTTAAAGTAAAGCAAGCCTCCATCATGCATAACGGTATCTTGCAGAGCCATGTGCCGTCATTCCAAAAGTCATTGTTCAGGATTCCTCCTTCTCCTTCCTCTTCCTTTTTCACAGCTTTTATTGCGGATCATGGCTTCATATAACAAGGTCTCTTTGGTCAGTTAAGGTCAGTTCTGCTGATTGTGTCCCGTCCCAGTAGCTTGTAGGCTCATGCATTGTTCTGGAATGGTTAAAACTGTGGTGTGTTGTGTTACCACTCTGGGATGTGCTTTCAGTCTCTGTACGGGTGTTAAATGGTGAGTTGGACTAGATGATCCTTGTGGGTCCCTTCCAACTCATAATATTCTGTGATTCTGTGTTAGTAGCACTGTTTTGGTCACAAATCCAAATGATAACACCATACTAGCTGCCATGAATAAAATTAACTCTCTCCCAGTCAAAACCAATAATCATCATTTTTTGTTATGACCTGCCATAAGAGATCTGGCCTCTTTCTTGTGTTGTTGTCATACAGATTGAAGTGAATTTCTGGTCTTTGTTATAATTTTCCCTGTCTGACATGGTATTTGGACAACAACTCTACAAAACATATTGAGCATACGGATGCTTTTATCTCTTTATTGTAGTAACATGCTAGATAATGCATGAATTACATTAATTCCCTTGTACATGTCTCCAAAAACATCTTACTTCTTTTTGTAATTAAGGTTTTGGCATCCAGTGACTCATCTTTCTATATGCCTTTGTTTTCAAATCTTTAATGAGTACACTCGTGGATTTATTTTATGTCAGTATTAAACACCCAGGTTGATATTTCCATAATTAAATCCAGACTGGAAACATTCTCAATATAACTGTGTTTTTAAATAATAAAATGATTTTCCTCTAACGATACTGTGGTAGCAAAATATGAATTCTCTCAAAATAGAGAAAACAATTTTACTCATATCTTTTAAATAACCATCAAGAGGCCTAGACAGATATGTAGAACAGCATAAGGAAATAATAATGCTGAGCATTTGCTTATGTGTACCTGAGAAGCCTTATGCACCATACAGAAAATGGAGCGAAAAACATTTATCAATAAGAAAAATCCCACCCTAGTCAGGGTTCATGATAGGAACCTGGTGTTTGTCTGCAACTAGTGTTGTTAAATAAAGTATAATAATGGTCCCTGTAAAAAAGGATAAATCCAAACTTGAACAAGAAGCCACAATCTCTGCTGCAAAAACTGTTTACTATTGCTTCTCAAGAAAGAAAATTGTAGATCTGTTGTAGTAAAATGTTGTCATTGTCTGTTCTAGAATTACAACTCTCACATGCACATCCCTTTCTGATATATGATAATAACCATGTGAATTAAAAATATGACTGAATAACAATTATACCTGTATTTTGAATGAGTGGTTTTGCTGCTTAAAGAAACACTGTCAAAGATCAAAGCAGGGTTTAATATGAATTTGTGAAAACAAAATTTTACAGATGTTTACGTAGGTTCACTACAGGTTCACTATATGTTCATTCTATTATTTAATACACAGGTTAAAACATACAAAGGAAGATCAAACTAGAAGCAAGTTAGAATGATATGCACAGAAGCTGGGTATGCAAAATGGGTACGAGTGCAAAGGATATGTATTCACAGATAAGAGTGAAAAAGGGTTTAGCAGCACTTAATCATTGAATACTTTAACATTTAACATCCACTGATTACTATCTGCTTCTAGTTGTTCAAGCTGGCGATGATGAAGTTGGTGAGCAGGTAGTTAAGATTATTAAAATGGAGTTTAGGGAACTAGGTTGACTTATTGATGGGGCAGGAATGCAAGGAGTGTTTAGTGGGATTCCTGTAACAGCAGGGGTGGATAACGACAAAAATAAGAGAATTCTCAACATACATAGATGGCTCAGGGGATGGTGTCAACAGAGGAACTTTGGGTTCTTTGGTCATGGAGTGACCCTTGCTGAGAATGGTTTGCTAGAGTCAGGTGGGCTACATCCAACCAGTAAGGGAAAGAGGTTATTAGCTTATAAGTTGGCAGGACTCATAAAGAGGGCATTAAACTAGATTTGAAGGGGGATGGGGACAGATACAAAATCCCTCAGAGTGATGTAGTGGGTGGAGGACCCATTCCAAAACTTGTCCTGGTTTGAGTAGCTCTTTTTCTTCTGGCAGTGAGCGGGGCTAACAGCTCCTGCCTGCGCCTCCATTGCTGCCATTGAGACCAAGGTCATGGAGCAGATAGAGACGCCTCTGTGAATAGCATATTTAAGAAAGGGAAAAAAAAGTAGTAACAGTAAAGTAGATGTCCAGAGAGGAGCCCGTAAGAAGCTGAGAAGCCATGAAGGCAAGGCCAGGCTGGCTGGACGAGGGGTAGGAAGGGTTCCAGGCATCTTGCTGCTGCTTGTAGAATGGATCATAGTGAAGCCGACTGTCTGCCTGCAAACCTATGGAATAGAGAGAGAGAAATCAGAGATAAAGAATCCACCTGAGGCTACACTGAAGATGGAGGATCATGCTGTGATGTTGCAGATAATCTTCAAGACCAGAAAACTTAGCTGCCAGAGCTGGGACCTCAGCGAAGATCCTTTGGACAGACGCTTTGTGACAGAATTCTATTATGGTTGGATCTGAACTATGTACTTTGGGATGGGCTCATATATGGAGCAGTGAAGCCAGTGCTTAAAAGACTGCATCCTGTGCTGTGACTCTCAGGCAACAGACAATGGAAGAGCTGTCGTCCCTGGGTCGAGATCTCACTTGGGAAAGGGTCATGAAAGACTTCTCCTCTCGTGAGAGAGAGAGAGAGAGAGGACTTTATGAAAAGGCAGAGAGATGGTTTCCTACCCTAAAACTGGTCAGAAATACCAACTTGCCTGGGTTCTCCCCTACCCCTGTTCTCCCTTTTGTCTCCCAAAGGAAAAAAGGGAATATGAAATCTGTTGTAAGAAGAAGGAGGGGTGGTGGGGAAAAGGTTGCCTTTAAAATAATGCTTCTCACATTAAGCTCTGATCTTGTTCGTTAAAAAATAAATCCTTTATATTCCTCACTTGTAGCTTTCCTCGTTTTGCCTGTGATAAACCTTTTTCCCAGTTATTTTTCCTCCAGGAGAGGTTGTGGGTGAATCTCTGGCATCCAGCCTGGGTCAAACCATGACAAACTGAATGTTACAAACAAAATAAAGTGTTTATATTTTAATGTGAGAAGTATGTACGGGTAATAAGCAGAAAGAGCTGGTAGCTTTGGTGCATCAGGAGAGATATGACATAGTTGCCATCATGGGAAATGTGGTGGGATGAGTTGTATGATGGAAGTGTTGGGTTGGATGGCTATGCGTTATTTAGGAGGGATAAGCAAGGCATAAGGGGAGGGGGAGGGGCTCTGAATGTTATAGAAGCTCTCGATGCCATGGAACTCGAGATCAGGGATGATGGGGTTGAGAGCCTATGGGTTAAGATCANTGTGAGAAGTATGTACGGGTAATAAGCAGAAAGAGCTGGTAGCTTTGGTGCATCAGGAGAGATATGACATAGTTGCCATCATGGGAAATGTGGTGGGATGAGTTGTATGATGGAAGTGTTGGGTTGGATGGCTATGCGTTATTTAGGAGGGATAAGCAAGGCATAAGGGGAGGGGGAGGGGCTCTGAATGTTATAGAAGCTCTCGATGCCATGGAACTCGAGATCAGGGATGATGGGGTTGAGAGCCTATGGGTTAAGATCAAAGGGTTAGCTAGTAAGTTTGATACTGTGATTGGAGTGTGCTACTGACCACTCAATCAGGAGGATGAGGTAGACCTATTGTTCTATAAACAATTGGAGAACATCTCGATATCATCCTCCCTAATCCTCCTAGGTGACTTTAACCTCCCAAACATTTGCTAGGAACTTCACAAAGCAGTTTCTTAACATGAGCCAGCAGTGTGCCCAGGTGGCCAGAAAAGCCAATGGTATCCTGGCTTACCTCAGGAGTAGTGTTACCAGTAGAACTAGGGAAGATATTCTCCCACAGTACTCAGCACTGGTTAGGCCACATCTTGAGTACCATGTTCAGTTCTCGGCCCCTCAGTTTAAGAGGAATGTTGAGATCCTTGAACGTGTCCAGAGAAGGGCGATAAGGACGGTGAAGGGGCTGGAACATAAGCCCTATGAGAAACAACTGAGAGAGCTGGGGTTGTTTAGCCTGGAAAAGAAGAGGCTGAGGGGAGATCTTATCACTCTCTACAACTACCTGAAAGGGAGTTGTTGCCAGGTGGTAGTTGGTCTCCTCTCCGGCTACCAGTGATAGAATGAGAGGACATACTCTTAAACTGCGTCAGGAGAGATTTAGACTGGACATTAGAAGGAACTTTTTCACAGAGAGGGTGATTTCAGTGGAATGGGCTGCCCAAGGAGGTGATGGAGTCACCATT
>WEKX01013173.1:58192-75718 GCA_013390025.1 Pitta sordida
TCCTCTCCTCTCCTCTCCACTCCTCTCCTCTCCTCTCCGACACTCCCCTTGCTGCAATCTCTTTTCAGGTAGCTATAGAGAAAAATAAGGTCTCTTCTCAGCCTCCTTTTCTCCAAACTTAAAAGCTGGAGTTCCATCTACTGTTCCTGATATTTCTTGTTCTCCAGACCCTTCCCCACCTTCGTTGCTCTTCTTTGAACACATATGCGTACAATTAAATGTATATTTTCACACATGCATTACCTCATTGGTTTTCTCTTTTGAATCTATCACACTTCAGAATTCTATGATCAAATTCTTTGAAGAACTGTGAATTATGCAATCAGAATGGAGTAAGACATTACAATTGGCCCTCTTGCACTTTGTACCCCTCATATTGTGGCTTCATATCTTAGCAGCATGATTTTTTAGCGATGAAGGAGGCCTGTTTTCGCAACTGTGCATGCATAACCTGCGGCAGTGACACAGCCAGAGGCAGCGGCAGCACAACTGCCTGTGCCGGTCCTCTGATGTGCTGAACCGCCGGCAGCAGCAGCTCAACTTCGCCATTCCTCCTCGGCTCTGCCACTTCCCCATCCCCCCCCGGGCACAGCCGGGGCTCTGCTGCTTTGCCACTCCCCCGACACGGCCACCACGGCAAACAATACACAGCAACATGCCTAAACCGTGCCAGGGATCGTCTGAGGGTGCAGGGCAAATTTGCATATTGATGAGCTGCCATTCAACGCAGAAGTAGGGCTTCATGGAGTCCAACTAAGACCCCGGTCTGCGATATAGGAGACCTGACTGTATATCAATTAAAATTTAAAATTAATCCATGTAGTGGTTGTATTTTTCTTAAGTTAATAGTTAAATCATTTCCATTTATCATAGAAACATAAAACAGTTTGGGTTAAAAAAGAACTTTAAAAGATCCTCTAATCCACACCTACTTCCATGGATGGTATACCTTCTTCTAGATCTGCTAAATCAGGTTTCATACATTATTCCACTAGATAAAGTCACTCAAAGACCCATAGAGTCTGGACTTGAACACTTCCACAAGTAGAGCATCCACAACTTCTCTGGTCAACCCATTCAAGTGTCTCACCACAATCATTGTAGATAATTTCTTCCTTATACAGTCAGTCCTTTTCCACTTCATGCCCCATATATTGTGGCTTCACATCTTAGCAGCATGATTTTTTAGCAATGAAGGAGGCCCCTTTTCACAACTGAGCTTGCACAACCTGTCATGCATGAATATTCAGACTAGGCAGTCATGAATATACAAATTTCACCCACCATGACTCGGCTTGGTGCAGCCGGCCCATGCCGTGGCTCGGCTCAACTCGGGGCTGCAGCTTCGCTCGGCTAGGCTCCTTTTTTTTATGTGCTTGGTACTGACCTCCAGGAATGGAGGTGAGGCTAACTGGCCAGTAATTTCTTGGATCCTCCTTATTTCCCTTTTTGAATTTGAGAGAAACTTTTGCTTTCTTTCAGTCATTGAGCGTCTCTTATTATGTTCTCCATGATGACATGTAGGTGCATTCCAATAAGGACCCTTGGATTTGTTGGTGTTAAGTCACCCTAGCCAATCCCTAACCCAATCTTACCCCAAGGGGAAGTGTTCCTTACTTCATATTTTCTGCTCTTACTCCTAATATCTGGTATTCCTGAGAGCTGGCTTCAGTAACAAAGACTGAGGCAAAGAAGGCATTCATTAATTCCGCCCTTTCTGTATCTTCTGTCATCAGAATATCACATCCTTGACTTTCTGGGGTGAAAGACTATCTGTCTTCTGTCACCTCCTCAACTTTCTGAAGTGAAAATGCACATTGATGTCTCATATCCAACTTTTCGTTCACAGGTACCCCCAGGCCCTTCTTGACTGGGCTGGTCTCAGGTCGTTCATCCGTCAGTCTGTATTGATACTGGGCACTGTCTCAACTGGAGTGCAAGCCCCTGCATTTGGTCTTATTGAACTTCATGAGATTAAAAGAAACTTACAAATGAATGGTTGCATTAGGGATTTTTTTCTTTTCTTTTTTTGCTATTTTCCATCTTACCTTTTGTATTTAAAAAAACCCTTTATGTCAATTATAGACATTTCTGACATTTGCATATTTCAAGACTTTATAACACCTTACCACTTTAATCCACTTGGTCACGATGCACAATTTCGTAAAACAAAGCTCTAGAGAGATGTTATTTCAAGGTCAATAAATAGTTCAAATCTAAAAGCTCCATTGTTGCTGCTATGGCCAGTCAGTAGTGTCATTAGAAAGCCAGAATCAAACTACTGGAAATATTCCAAGAAAATAATATTGGATGGTTTCCAGAAAGTACTGTCCAAAACATATTTGTTACTCCATCTCCTCCTGTCTTATATTCTGTATGATGTTACCTATGACTCACTGTGTATTACCTGTGCCCCAGAGCATCATCAATTGTCCTTGGTATCTGACAGCTATCAAGGAGAAATCTCATCATGATTTTGTTATAGATTCTTTTGCCATTTTTATCTGTGTTCAGCAGTGTGAGAGGTTTGGCTGAAGACTGTATTTCCATCCTATGCAGATTTAGAGTGGAATGTCATGACTCCTAATGTTGCCTGCAGGACATGAATTGGGTAATGAAAGAGTTGTCTCAAGATATAAAATTATAACACATCAATCGCTCATTGCCTGAATAATAAGAAATAATACTAGAGAAAGATTTAAAGAGAAGAGGTGTAGATAACTGTGAAGAAGGCTAAAATTCTCCCAATTGTATTCAAGAAATGAGATAGAACTTAATTGACTGCTTGCAGGAAAGTACTGAAATCATCAACCCACTTTTATTTTAAGACATAATATATGTTGTGAGCTTTATTGCACATCCTTTACTTGGATAATGTAACTGGACAATTGGCAGGGAGATGTTCAAATAATTATTGTCTTTATTTAGGGTATTTTTTGTCATTGTAAATGAAGATTTTTAACCAAATTATGACTCAGGAATAGAAGTTACATATTTAAACTACATAATGAACTTTATGGCAATCAGCATAATAGTTTTTTTACTGGAACTGCATCAGAAGTAAATTGTTGTCATGATTCTCTCTGAACTAAATCCAAGAACAAATTAATTTTCTCTTGTGTTCAAAAAAATCCATTCCTCTACAGGGTACAGTATAGCGTGTAAAATTGCATAGCAGGTTTTTGCAATTTTTTTTTCAGGCAGTGATTTAGAAAATTGATTTTTTTTCTTCATTCCCTCTCCTTATCTTCTATGCTGTCTTTTAATTTCTCAAGTTGTACTTTCTCTCCTTTTTCCAAATTACAGACCAAAGGATTCAGGTTGGGGACTGCACACCCGGTGTACCTGGCGATGACGTAGCCTCATGGAAAGTGCCCCATGATAGTGGTGTTGGGCTGGCTGTGGTGCCAGTGGGACAAGCGCTGCGTGATGGGATGGGGCAGAGCCAGGATGTGGCCACTCCACCACCACAGCTGCTGTGCCAGGAGGAGGCGTCTGTGTCCACATGCCCTCTCCCTGCTGCAGCAGGGGGAATGGACTTGGGACCAGCAGATGTACGTATCGTAGCCACCACAGTTACAGGGAAAGAAACTCTGACACCATGCCCTGCCATAAGGGGCCACGGATGTCATATTCTTGTAATGTTAAGGTTTCCCAGCCTTCAAGAGTACCGACCAGAGCCCAAGGACACCCCTTCCCCACCCCAGTCCGAGAGTTTCCCCACTGCGGAGGCAGTGTAAACATGCCATGTGGCAGCAGCCCGGCGGTGGCTGCAGAAGCAGCAGCATGGCCAAAGAGAAGCCCAGGAATTCTCCGAGGGGCTCCCCAGGCAGAGAGGGCTCAGAAACATTTCCCTTTGCTCCCCTGTGCTGTGAGAGCCTGTGGGGAGAAGCGGAAAATGCTCCCCAGCACTCCGGAGTGGCAGGGGTGGAGTGACGGGTGTAGCCTGAATGCATATTAATGACCCACACGTGTTTGTGAATTAGCTGTTTTGTGAGACCTCGGGGAGACCTGTTCCTCACAAACTGGAAAGTATGACTATATTTTCATTTGGTTCAAATAATAGAAAGATAAAATCTCTGGTGGTTTTTTTTTTTTAACCCGTTAAAGAGGGACAGTTTACTCTTTGCATAAAATACAGCCTATTATAACAGTGGTACACAACAAACTGAAGCCATGTCTTCTTTACATTTAATCAGGAACATTTCTCAGTGATAAAAGTAATTTCAACTTGGATCAAACCAATTTGGTGTTGATTTTGCATAGATAATATTTTGGAAAATTTATGGTTGAAAAAGAGTAGTGAGGGGAAAAATCCCTCTTTCAATTTGTCGAGTGCTTTTTGTAATTGGTTGTTGTTTTGTGATTTTGGGTTTGCATTTTTTGTTTATTTTGTTTTTCCTTTTTTTGTCTTTCTTTTATTTTTTACTTCTCATTGTGATAAACTTTGTCCATGTTCTATGTCTCACTGCTTTTAAATATATTTTACACTTCTCTAGACATGATGTGCAGATATTATTTAATTAGGACTACCTGGTCTAACATGGATTTTGAATTTTCATTATGAATGAGAAATTGAAAAGTGTTCAATGTACCATTACTCTAAGCAATAAGTGAAATAGTAGTGTTAAAATTCACTTGCAAAACTTACTAATGTATTTGGAAAATGTGTAATTTTAAAGACTCCCAGAAACCTACTAGCAAAGAAAATAATAATTTTATGTGTATAAAGTCTTCCATCACTTTCATCACTTTTCAAGATCTATGAGAGTGGTATCTTTCAAATCATTAGATATCAACCTTCTTTCTATGAAACTGACAAACTTACTCAGAATTCTAAGATTTAAATGAAAAAAAGAATACAGAAGTAGTGTCAAGTATAACAACATTACATATCCTTGAAAATAATCTGTTTACTTTTCAAGTTGCTAAACATAATTTCAAAACCAGTAAAAACCCTTATATAAAATGCAAAAAATATATTTCATGTCAGTGTCTCTGAGCTTGTTGAAATATTGCTTTCAATGTTATGAAAAAAAAATTAGCTAAAATCAGGACAACATATAATTGTGTCCCTTTAATTTTTTTATTATCATTGAAATACTAGACCTATAGCCTTGTAATATGAGGTAGTAACAGAGCTATAGTCACAGACCCTTCCAGCTGAAGACCCCTTCTGTGGAAAATGAATTGTTATGAAGAAATACAGTAATCCCTAGTTACTTCATGGTTCACCATTCACACCTTCAGGACATTGTGGGGGTTTTTACATCAGCTTTACCAACTTTACCATTTTTGGTGTATTTACTGCATTTACTGCTACTTTGGGGATTTTGCTTATTGCAGCATCTTTCTGAAATGAAGGCTCCATGATATTTGAGGGATTGCTGTAGTAACATTTTAAGAATGTGAAATTATCTTTGAGTTTCCCTTTGAGGGAATATCCTGATATTTTCATAATTCATCCTATGGTACAGAATATAGCATCTTACAACTAAATTAAATAAAAATTAAAATAAAATAAATTATTTTAACCACGAGGGATTTATTTTCTTGACATCTCTGAAACTGTCTGGGCACAACTGGTTTCTTGTTCTAAGGTGGGGCATATTTGGATTAATCAAAGCACCAGCTTTTCTTACATGGGAAACATGCTTTAACCAAAAGAAAAATGTGTAAGTGAGATGTTACATAAAGAAGCTAAAAAAGTTAAGCTTTACTTAAATTTTAAACCGTTCTGACAGTACAGTAATACCTCAAATATCATGGGGGTTTGGTTCTGAGACACCCTCATGTGAAATCTGAAAACCGAAAAGGAGGATTTATGCATATGTAAATACGACCTGCCCACTGCCCCTCCCCCTCAGCCCTGGTTAGCATTGGGATGTATGCCCCATCCCACTCCACACCACCAGAGAAAACCCACAAAGGAGTGAGGAGGTGTAATTCAAAGTGTGAAATAGCGAGATATTGCTGTATTCATAGATTAATCTAGCCCTTTGTGTCTTTTTACAGCCTGTATCTCCTAGGACAGAAGTTATATAGTCAGAATATTGTAAGATTGTAAAGTGATTTGCAGTAACATGTGCATCAACTGCAAATCTGCTCAAATAATTATGTTTAGTTGTGAATTATGAACAAAGTTATTTTGAAGTCCTTGCTGAACCAAAATCAGAAACCAAGATAACACTCTTGTCCAGTTACTGATTCAACTAAAAATTGACATCTCTTGGCAAGATCTGAATCAGCATGGTATCTGCATTTACTAAAGCCTGCAGGGCAGCCTCATGTTCCACTTGCTTTTTCATCAAAACATCATCCTCTCTCTTTCACTGTCAGATTCACCACCATGTGCAGTATGAGCTTTCTCTTTCTTTACCTTCACTTGGAATTGTATTTTGTTTCTAAGATCTTTGGGTAAAATTTTCCAAGTGAGCTTTCATTCTTCCACATTTTCCACATTCTTCCATTTTTTGTTTCTAACAGAAAACCCTGCAAAACCCTGATCAGTACAGGGTCTATGCACTCTATATGCATGTATGCATTGTCAAATTTTATGTGCTGTTAAAAATGCAGGTTGTGAAAACAGATTTGTCACCTCTCTCACCCCCTTCCCTTCTGTTTGGTTGATCACTGTTATGGCATTGATAGACATGTGTCATGAGTTGGTACTTGAAATATTTTCTAATGTGTATCTGTTTGTGAATTACTTCCCATTTTTCTCCTCAGAGTGAATCCAGGCAGCCGTGTTCTTTTGGGTTTTGTTGTCGTTGGAGGCACGCACAGTGTCTGTCCCCGCCTGCCCGGGCTGCGTCAGTGAGCGGGGGCCACCGGCCGCTGGCTGGTTGTGTAGCCCTGGCAGGGTGGGGGCGGCCACAGTGGGGAGCCCTGCAAGGCAGGCATCACTCAGGCTCTCTGTGCAGTCCTGGGATGCTGTGGCAGTGGTGTCTTGGCTGGGGCTGCGGATGGAGACGATGGTGGTGGCCCAGCAGCTGAGGATCCCATGGGCTGGGAGCAGCACGACGGCAGTTTTGGGTGTGTGCTGTGGCCCCGCAACTCCCAGTGTGTGTCTCTGCCTACATACTGATGGTGCTGCTGGAACCAGGTCATATGCATACGTTATAGCTTTAATGAAATTGTAAGCATAATTTCAAGGATTTAGGGAGCTGTGAATAAGATTATATTGACACATAGATATACTCCAGGCAATTTTTAAAATGGTCAGTCGACATTTAATCAACCTTCTAAATAGGGGTGTGTATCTTTATTTGTATTTGGTGTAATAAATGCAGATAAATTAAATATGTTTTTCTTTGCAGTTGAGCATATGACCTGATGCTGTACTGACATATGACTGATGCTGTCCTGGTTGGTGCAGGCTGGGAAAAATATTTAGAATGATATGTTATCTATTCTCTTTATGGCCTTCCTTTTCCTTCTTTATGTCCTTTCCTTTTCCTCATTTATGTCCCTTCCTTTTCCTCCTACTTTTTAAATGCATATTGCATTAAATTAACTTATTGCATGTACCCATAAAAAGGCAAACATAATTTTGTCAGTGAATTTGAGCATAATTTTCTGAGTAGTTCATGATATGCACAAGAACAACAACAAAAAACCCCCCAAACTCACAAGAAAATTTATTTAGCTCAATAGCTTTTTCTATTAGAAAATTTCTTTTTGCTTGATTATTTCCTCTTAAAATGTTATAATTGCCTTTTATAGTTGCTAAATTGCATTGTACAAATCAAGGGCATTTTATTTTTAATGCAGCTGTCTAATAGAGTGATGTCAAGGATAATATAAGGTTGGGATACCACCAGGATTAATGTCAATTTAGAACAGCTTATTATTACATCATTTTTGCATAAATAACTGGATCTTTACCAAAAGAAACATAAGGCTGAAAGTCACTGCTATTCAGAGAAAATTCATATAGCTGTAATAACATCTTTCATTGAAATCATTAACACAATGAGAAATAAATAATTTTCTGTATAATGTGTTTTTGTTGAAAAACAAATTAGGACAGCACAAGGCAATGCCTTTATGAAATTTGTAGCCTTAATTTGTCAATGACAAAACTTTCAAAGCAGCTATTATCACCTAACCAAATTAGGAAGTTTGAGTCCTCAGAAGATAATTGCTATGGCATGAGATCCCTCTGATGGGAAAGGTAAGAAATTGGAGCAGAAAATGTGAACATTTCTGATATCCCCTCGTACCTTTTTGCTTCTCCAATCTCCTACTCCCACAACTGAGTTATAATAGAAAAGATTTGTGCATACTCTAAGCAAACATATTGACAGATTCTACAGGAAATGCCTTCTGACCAAGCTTTATTCTACCCAGGAAACTGAGTGTGTTTTACAAGAGTCTGATGATAGTTATTGCAGTATTTTTCTTGCATGCTCCCGATTACAACATTGACAACAAAAACAACACTACCGACACCAAAAACAACAACAAAAGGAAAAAAAAAACCACTCACAGCCAGACTGACAGAGCCTAGAGCATTCAGCACTTAGTGGGTACAAACACAACGTAAGCTATTATTGTGAAACATGTTAAAAATGTGCTCTGAAGAATTCGCAATTTCAGATTGATAAAAAACAATTCAAACTCCAATGAAGTTCCACTCATTCCTTTGAGCCAATTACATGGTGTTAATAAGCCTGATGAAGCAGCAATTCCAGAAGAATTCCAGAAATTAAAAACCAGCAATATCATCAAAAATCCATCCATAAAGCTTATAATGGTTTTCTTAACTCATCATAAGAAAAAATAAGTGGGATTTAAAAATGGAAATAGATTGGTATATTATATGAATATTATATAAATATTTTAAATATTATATATTATCACAGAATCACACAGAATATAATATAAATAGTTCCTTCGTAATGTATTTTTTAATTACTATAGTTATATTTCAATTATTTTATTTCTTGTAAAAACACTCTATTTTCACCCTTACCTCTAATTCAATAAAATGGAAATTAAGTACCACTCAATTTCTTTCTACTTGTTCTTTGTTAGTTTTTCTGCTTATAGACATAAAAGAGTGTAGGTGGATGTCTAAATTAGGACTGCACAAGAACTGTTAGCATCTATTATCTTACTATTCTTCTTTTTGCAATTATTAAATATACAGTAATCTCTCAAATTTCATGGAGCACTGGGACCAGAACAATTCCATGACAGCTGAAATACACAAAAAAGAAAAAAAAAATCCATGAAGAATCAAGTGAAGTCTATGATGTCTTCACAGGAAAAAACCCCACAAAGTTTTGAAGACACAAAATTTGAGCCGTGAAGAACCGTGGGATTGCTGTATTACCTGTGCTTCTTATTTTTATCGAAGCCCAGGTACTCGGACTGTAGTCCAACGACATGAAGAGTCTTACAAATTCCAGTGTTTTATAATTAAATTCTGATTACTTTTTTGTATTCAACAACATTCTTGTTCTTATTTAATAATTTCCTTCCACACGTTTATTGACACATTGCTACATGTGACTTATGTCCATGAAATCGTCATTAAGAGCAGAATATTTTCCTCAAAAGGTGAAAAACACTTGGGAATTACTATTTTTTTCATATTTCAAGCATTTGTCCCTACCAGCACCTTTCCGGGGAGCACCTGTGAACTGCGAGCGGGGGCTGCCAAGCCCCTGCCCCACCGCAGCTCTGAGGCGAGCTTCCCCACCATGGCAGAAATGCAAACATGCGCGATGGCAGCAGCCCAGTGGCAGTAGTGGCAAAAGGGCCAGTGTAGCCAAAAGGAAGCCCAGGGATTCTCCGTGGGTCTCCTCAGTTGGAGAGGGGTCAGAAATGCTTCCCTTTGCTCCTCTGTGCTGTGAGAGGCTGCGGGGAGATGCTGAAAACACACCCTAGTGCTCCAGGGCAGCTGAAAACACACCCTAGTGCTTCAGGGCAGCGTGTATTTGCATTTCCAGTTTTGCTTTTTTGCCTCCTCACAGGCTTTTTTCAGCAAAAAATTTTGATTATTTGTGGAGCTTTGTAGTACCTCTGCTTCGTTGAGGGGCAGCACTGGCACACCCCCTGGAGTGGGATGGCCATGGCCTGTGGGGCACAGGGTCGTGCCTCTTGCTCACGTGGGGACTGCCCAGAGTTCGGTGCTTTATGAGTTTTGGAGAGGTGACATGCCACTGCATTACAGGAGCTTCTTGCCACTTCTTCTGGCATTGCTGGGAGCTGCTCAGAGATGGCAGTACATGGAGGGCCATGTTGTTATTCCCTGCAGTCCACAGGGACAACTGCAATGCCAGAGGCACAACCTGACCCTGCTTCACTCCCCCATACTGTCCCACTGTTCAGCTTGTTCAGAATCCAAGTGCTATGTGCTCCCAGAAGCCACCTACCTGGTGCTGATGCATCAGAGGGAATGCCCTCTCACAGAGCCAGGCTGAACAGCGTGATGGAATGGGGAGGCACACACACAAACACACACACACACCACCCCATCCCTGGCAAGGTGTGCCCAGGGACAGGCCCTGGGGAACACCAGCTGCACCCTTGGAGCCCCAGGGGGGGAAGGGGTGGGACACACCCACTCCACCGCCACCAAATCTCTGTCCCCACGTGGCTGTTTAGAGCACCAGCTTCAGGGGGAGGGGAGAGGGACGTGTGCTGCAATGCTGCACTCAATATGTCTGGAGTCATTGTGACCATGACTCCTCTGCTCCCAGGGCTTGAAGGGATACCCAACTCCCGGCACATATGGCCTGTGGGCAGAGCAAGTTCTGGAGCAGAGGACCCCAAGACCCCTGGCATGGGAATAAACACAGAACCTCCTGGGGGGTCCTGGTGCGTCCTGGTGGGTCCCAGTGCCTCCCGGTGGGTCTTGGTGGGTCCCAGCTCCCTGGGAACCCCCAAGGGGCTTGGCAGTGTGCCCCCCGGCACTCTGCAGCTGAGGGGTGTGGGGCGACAGGCGTGGCTTATTTGCACACTCTTGATGTGTCTGTCCTCATAGATTTGGTGATTTGTGGCCCAGGAGGAGTCCTGAACCCCTGTGACTTCTGAGGTATGACTGTACTAGCAAAAGACATTTCAATAAATAATTCATGGTCGATTTTGGCTTTTCCCTCCATCCCCTCTAAAAATATCTTCCCAGCAAAGCTGTGAAACATAATATGGTAATGAAGTATCTGGGTGTTAATTTGTTTTATCAGATGGAATCTGATCAGAATGAGAGTAATTTTAATTTCATTTTGTCTAAAATTTCTTATGTTCATGTGTTCTCAGCACAGACTAAACCACTACACCTTTGCTAGAATTGCATATCATTTATGGTAAGACAATAAAACTCGAGTTTAGGTAGATTGAATAAATGCTGAAATATGAACACTTTTGCTAACTGAAAGACCAGATCTATCAGGAGAATGACTTTTGGTCATTGTCATAGTCCTGCAAAGTAACCACTTAAGTGGGTTAATAAATTTTTGCACCATAAAAATTTCATATTCATTAATCTAGTCTATAAGAAATACAAATCTAACTCCTCTCTGTTGAGATATATTTATGAAACTACGATTGCTTTCTGCGTGCTTTTTAGTTTTATTTAAAATGCAAATAAACTCGATCATGTTCAACGTGGAGGTTTATCTTTCTTAAAACTGAAGAATTTTGTAAGTTACAAATAGAGATTAATAGATAGATGAAATTATGAAATCTTTTTCTTAGCTCCAGCTGAATACCATTTCCTGTGTTACGACACTTCTGAATAGCTGAGTGACATTCTACCACTATACAGGAATGTGCTGACACAATTATTTTGGACTCAGTTTCAACAACTGGCCTCTAATTTTTAAAAAATAACTAATGTAATCTTTAATACTTTGGCATCCTCTCAGATGTGCTCTGTTCTCTTATTCAAAAATCTACTCTATTTAAGCTGGTTGGATTGTTCAGCAGATTCAATGTAAGTATCTTATCTTGGTATTAATAAATTTGTTATAAAAGTTTTTTTCAGGACAGGACTAGGAAGATAATATGTACATTAATATTGTAATCCCTGACAGAATGTTAAGAATTAAAATGTAACATCACACTCCTGTGCTTGCAGTAAATATTACATGAATACCCAACATAGGATTACGACCCATTTTAACTCAATATGCTTCTGGTACAGTGGGAAAATACAGCTTGTAAAAGTTTACTTTGTGGATGAATTAAAAAAAAAAAAATCCAATCCATCATAATTCCTAAGGAATGAATGAATAGTTTTGCCTCAAGCAACTAGCTCTTCCAAATGGCCATTAGATCATTAATCCTCAGGAAATTCCTAGACAGACTTTCTTAACTATGTAGGTACTTCTAACCAACATCAGGAGCTAAAATAGTCTCACTTTTTTAGGCTAAGATGATTTAATCATTTTTAAGCTATGATTACATAAGTAAGTATGCATTGTATATAGTGCTAGCAAAACACCATTTTACAATATATCCATACAGAAATAAATAAAACACTATTTCTTTTAAATAAACATTTTCAGCTGGACCTTGGTCCCAGACAAAGTCATGGAACAGATAGCTTTTTGTGCTATTACGCAGCACCTGCAAAACGTCCCTGACATTGTAACTAGTCAGCATGGATTTCAGAGAGGCAGGTCTTGCCTGTCTAACCTCATCTCCCTTTATGATCTGGTGACTCACCTGGTTGATGATAGAAAGGCCATGGATGTTCTGTACTTGGATNCCAGAGAAGGGCGACAAGGATGGTGAAAGGAATGGAGGACAAGCCCTATGGGGAGTGGCTACGGGAACTGGGGTTGTTCAGCCTGGAGAAGAGGAGGCTCAGAGGTGACCTCATTGCTGTTTACAACTACCTGCGGGGAGGTTGCAGCCAGGTGGGTGTGGATCTCTTCTCTAGGGCTGGTGACACCAGAACAAGAGGGCATGGCCTTAAACTACACCAGGGGAAGTTTAGACTGGATGTTAGGAAGAGGTTTTTCACAGAGAGGGTGATCTCTCATTGGAATGGTCTGCCCGTGGAGGTTGTGGAGTCGCCATCCCTGGAGGTGTTTAGGAGAAGACTTGATGAGGGGCTCAGTGACATGGTCTAGTTGGTGGGGAGTTGGACTGGATGATCCTGAGGGTCCCTTCCAACTCGTAATAACCTGTGAACATAAAATAATGAAAATTAATAATGATACCATTAACCTTTATTTTATGTCTTCAAAGTACATTGCACATGGTTAACTAGTAAGAGTAATGTTCTGGTGCGACTGCTGATAAAATTGAAGGGGTTTATTCGAAAACAAATATCAACTTAATTGAAAAATTCATCTTGGTACCAATGTAAGTAATTGTCTTATCAAAGAGATACTGGCTTTGTCTCCAGAATTAATATTATCTTTTTTTTTTTTTTTTCAGAATGTTAGTGTAATTTCAAAGCAATACTGCATTTCAAACCTCTTCCAGTTTTCATTCTTGCTTCTTGGCATCATATGTTCAATATAATTCTATTTCTTAGAAAATATCAGGGAAAAATTACCTGTGACATCCAAGGTTGTTTTTCCATGTTTCTCAGCTCTGAGAGGGACTAGTGAACAGCTAATACACTCTCTGTGTCCACCTTATATCCACCTTTAACTTTCAGCACACGTATTGAATGTGTCATCCTCTAAAATTTTTCCATTGGAAATCCTGTTTGCATTCATCAATAGATAGCTTTATTACTTTATATTCTAAAATTCACTCTGCCTATTAATCTATATGGGATTCGAATTTAAAGATGTTCAGAAGAAAAATATTCTTTCTGATTCCAAGTGGAATGTATTTAGTCTTGGTGCTTTCTTGTTCACATTCATTACGTTAGCCAAGAGAACCCCATTATACATGAGTTCGCAATCTGTCTTCTTGACTAGACGGGTGTTAGATGGTGAGTTGGACTAGATGATCCTTGTGGGTCCCTTCCAACTCATAATATTCTGTGATTCTGTGATTCTGTGTGACTTAGGCAGAGTGAAAAACATTTCAGATAATATTGTGTTTGAGGCATAGACATAACAGTGAGAGTTTGGTCATGTAATTTGAAGACACGAGCTGATTTAAGATATCCACCAAGTCTTATTTAAGGGTGTAAAAAAATACAGAATTTATTCTAATTTTATTTCTGTGTAATTATTGCATATGCTTTAAATCAGCACTACATCGTTTCTTCTACCCCGTGCTGCTTATCCATTTCTGCATTAATTTTCCCATTAGACTATAAAATTTGTTTGATTGTTGCCTTATTAATCCAAGCATTTTTAAAGCCTGAAACATTTGAATTTCTGCCAAATTGAAGCTCTAGACACAAGATGCCTTTTGCTTTCAGAAGAAAGAAAAAACCTAATCTCTTTGCTCAAAGCTGGATTGAGCATGTAGGCTCTCAAAAATTAAAGATTACAAAGCAGAAGTGAGTTTTCTTTCAACAGTGTTAATGAGACCCATTGTACAGGGCTCAGAAGGTGAATCATTCTATTCTCTAACAAATTCATTCACAATATAATCACATGGAGTTTTTCTCTTTGGATTTGATATTATATTTTCTCATCTAAATTCACTAGTTAGCAACACATACTTCTACACATATATGTTTTACCTATGTCTACATGTCTTTCTCCAATGACCAAAACTAAGAGAAAAATCAAAATTAAGTTGACTGCTGAACAGCGTGTACTATTCTAAAAAGGGTAAAAATTGAGAGTATAGGCAGAAGAATAACAGTCAACTGCAAATGGTCTTTTTTTCTAACATTGTACTTGTTGAATAAGTAATATTTAACAGCACACTATTATGAATCACAAAAATGCTGAGTCTCTTGTGAGAATTTGAAGCACTTGTATTTCTTCTTCAGGAAACAATGGGTAATTTTTTCGGCTTGTTGACTTGTAATATCTTCTACATCATTACATGAACTTCTCTGGATCCAGGATTTACTATGCTTCTGAAAAGAAGCAATTATACCTTTTAATTGGTCTAGAATATGCCCTAGGATATATTTAGAGAAGAATTCAGTCTTGAAATCCCATGATTGTGAGTAACATATTCTTATTTTTTCTGCAGTTTAATAGATTTTACAAATATTCCTGCATTATTTGAAAACAGTCCTTTTTAAAGAAATGTGAAGTGACTATTAGAAGTTAGTAACAACAAAACCAGTAAGAATTATTATTAACTGTTATTTAATGATAAGTGGTCCCATAAATTAAAATGCATGCTGTAAAGCATTAGAATAGAATAAATAAAACCAGCATGCTCTTATTGGAACATTTTGTTTCCTTGAATCATTAACCAAACATTGCTATTAATTCCCTGACAGAAACTGTTGACAAAAGGCGTTTTCTGTTGCCAAGCTACATAGGCAAACTTAAATGCCAACAAATTCCTTTATAGATGGATAGAACATTATTTTACTTTTCCCATGATTAGATCAACACTATGATCAAAGACTGTAAATTATACCCCCAATTGGATGATTCAAAGGCTTGCATTTTGAAATCAAACCTCAGGATAACCAGTAACCTTTCATTGCTAGAATATTAAGAATTACATTCTAAAAAAAATTAAGAATTAAGAAAAAATAAACAAAATGTTCTAAGCATTTTTGCTTAAATGCTAAGAAACAAAAAGATAAGTAATTGGAAGAGTTCTAAGAATAAACTTCCTGTATCCATTTATTTGTGTTACTTTAAATGCTGTAGGATGTCAAAGATAGTACAATTTTTTAAAGTTGGTCTTGAAACTTTTTGCATTCTTTTTATTTCTTTCTAGAATCAGAACAGATCCGCTACTTGAAAGCTTTATTTTTAGATGTTCTTAGAAGACTAGAACAATGCTTAGAGTGTTTAGGTGTAGTTTTGTGGGGGAAAAATAATCAGCGATAATAAAAGACACAGTGATTCCCTTCGGGGAAGATCTTGGTCCTGTTACACTACTGGCCATGCTTTTTATACATGTTTTGATATTTCAGAATAAATTCTGTCAAACTATCTACATCATTTAACTTTATACTTTATTACATAGAATAAAGGGACATCAATTCTCAAAAAAGCAACTAAAACTGAAGACAAAATTATGCTGCATATCAATTATAAATGAATGAATATTGAAATACTTCTAATTTTAAGCCAATCCTTCTGTCAGTGACTGGAATAATCCCAGATTGAGACCTTCAAAGAGGTGCCAGAAGCCTGCTTTGGCTACAAGCAGCTCTGTCCTCTGTATTTCCTCACAAACTCAAACTAAAAAGGTCTTTTGACACTACAGCAACATAAAATTGTTCCATTTCATCTAGGACAACAATATAAGTCCTTTAAAGAGACAAAATTGCATGATTTTATGGCATTTTGAATCCTTGAATTGGCTCAGCCTGTCAAAATGTATTGCATTTATTTTCTATTTGATTAATAAGTGCGAAGAGACATTAAAACCCTAGATCCAAATAGAGAAACATTCTCTGGCAAAGGGAAGAAAACATTTATTTTTATGTGGGTTGTTTCATAAAATGGGGGCAGGTCTCAAGGTGCAGAGGACATCTAAAGCAGAAGTCCTCAGCAGGAAAATTCTGTATTTTCCAGAAAGTATGAATAATAAAATTAAACAGAAAACAAGTTGCTTAAATTTAAACAGATTCTGTTGCAACATCAAAAGTAGGGCAGGTGAAAAAATATGTTTTCATCTTAACTCTCTCTGGTATCCTTGTAATGGGGATAGCCCTTTTGTTCTATTATAAAACTTTTCTCCGTTTTACTGGCCAGGAGAGACACTTTCTCCTTTTCACCTGACAAACAATGGGGGATCCTTTGTCTTATCTTCCCTTCCCGGCAAGGCATGTGACTAGGGGAGGGGCCTGATAGCCAGGGTAGGCTGAGTGACAGACAGTGGCATGTGAAGACATGACCACAAGGCATGTGACATGGGAGGGGCCCGAGGCCCTATAACTACAGCTGCTGGGCTCGCAGAGGAAGACTGAAGTAGCCTCATTTTCACCTCTCGTTCACAGATTCACAGATTCACACAGAATATTATGAGTTGGAAGGGACCCACAAGGATCATATAGTCCAACTCACCATCAAACACCCATACAGAGACCGAACACACATCCCAGGGCGATAAACACAAACCTAGTTCCCTCAGAGTCTAACAGACCACTTCGAGCCAGAAAGACCCTACACCCCCCAGCTAGACCATGTCACTAAGCTCCTCATCGAGTCTTCTCTTAAACATCTCCAGGGACGGTGACTCCCGCACCTCCATGGGCAATTCATTCCAATATGCAATCACTCTCTCTGTGAAAAACCGCTTCCTAACATTAAGTTTAAACCTCCCCTGGCGTAGTTTGAGGCTGTGCCCTCTCATGCTGGTGTCATCAGCCTGAGAGAAGAGGTCCACACCCACCTGGTGGCAACCAGCCCGCAGGTAGTTGTAAACAGCAATCAGGTCACCCCTGAGCCTCCTCTACTCCAGACTGCACAACCCCAGTTCCCATAGACGCTCCTCATAGGGCTTGCCCTC
>WEKX01013174.1:2040-96711 GCA_013390025.1 Pitta sordida
ACTTCTGGAAGATTATTGAGATAATTATGTACGGGTTAAGCTAAAACCTAAAAATAGGTTCACAGGAGTTATCCCATTGTGAGATCTGGAATGAAGTTCTTGGATTTAAAATCTATTTCTCATCTTCATACTAGTCAGCTGTAGCCACATTTTGAACGTTTTGAAAAAATATTGTCTAGACTGTTCAGAGGATATGTAATTTAAACTAGTTCACAGGTTCACAGGTTGTTCCGTGTTGGAAGGGACCCACAAAGATCAGCTCGTGGAATATCCCAATTAAACACACTACCTGGAAGAAGAAAATATTTTTGAAACACTACCACAGAATAACCATGCAATCTCTTAAAATCCTCCCTCCAGGTTGAGAGCAATCTATATATACAGAAAATTATTTCTTGGCTTCTCTCATATTTGAGTATCTGTTTGAACAATTGACCATCAACATCTGGTACCATTCACATTAAATAAAATTTAAACAAAAGTGTCAGTTCCAAAGGAGTCTGGATGATGAGACAGAGTGCTCTCAGGAACCTTTGCAACCAACATCAGTTGGGAAGAAAATAGTAAATATTGCAGGTATTCAATATTCGAAAGTACCTCAATAGGCTGGCAAGTGGGCTGATAATGTACCTCATGAAGTTTCGTAATGAAGAATGTCCTGTGTCTTGGATGGAAGAATCCTACACAAGGAGTATAGAGGTGGTGCCAGGTAGAGAGTGACCTGGCAGAAAAAAATCTGAAGGTGCTGATGGACAACTTGTACCAGAGCCAGTGCATGCCCAGGAAGCAAAAAGGGGCAAATCTCCATCCTGGGAAGAATTATCAGGAATGTAGCCAGAAGCCTGAGAAGAGCAACCTTTCTCCATTACTCAGCACTTGTGGGACCACATTTCAAGGGTTGTGTCTCATGTTGTTGTCTCCAAGTTCAAGACAGATGTAAAATGGAGTCCTGCAAAGGGCTAGAAAGATGGTGAGCTGGATGCAACATATAAAGCATGAGGGGAGGACAAGAGATGTCTTTGTTCAGCCTGGAGAAAAGAGACAAAGGAAAGAGCTTACTGCCATCTGCAACTATGTGGAGGATGTGCAGGAGGAGCCAAATGCTTCCTGAAGAGGCACACAGACAGGAAAACAGGTGACAAACACAGGTTGGAGTGCGGGAATTTTTCACTAGATTTAAGAAATAAATTACACTGAAGAAGGCCTGATGTGAATAGGGGTGAAAAGAACTTGTGGAACCTCCCTATCCATGGAGTTATCCAAACCACCAGTACAAGGTTCCGAGTAAACACAGAATCAACTATACCCTGCCTTGAGTACAAGGTAGAACTAGAGACAACAAGGGGTGTCTCACAGCTGAGTCCTTCTGCACATGTGAGGGTCTTCTGGAGACTGATACAAACTGCCACACTATTCTATTAATCCACTATAAATGTGCAGATCTTTATGCCCTGAAGGATTTTCTTCTGGTAATTCACTAGCTTGCAATTCTTGCATTAATAAAACTTTTGCTCACAGGGAGTTCTAAGCGTGCTACTAAGTTGGTATTAAGCATGTATTAATGGTTTTCAAAACTTGGCTCCTAAAATGTAACAACATTTGTTAATAATAACCTTCAAAATTTACAGCAGATGCTCACTTGTTTGTTTGTTTTCAGTAATTCAGTTATCATTCCTCTGCAATGAAGAACATTTAAAAAGGGCTATTCTGGCTCAGTGTAAAGGTGAGGCATAACACAGGAAACCCTTCCACGACACTTCTACCAGCAAACTCTCCAAATACATTTCACTAAATGCAATTCTGGTTTTGGTGTTACTTTATTGTTTACTGAATTTAGGGTTTTATACAGCATTGTTGGACATTTGAAAAAGAAATTGAAAGACAGAAAAATAAGAAGAGAAGAAAAAAAGAAAATATCATTTGCAATGCAAGCCTGATGCATAACCCCAAAATGAATCAAACCAGCATAAAAGACAGGATAATCTCGGGAAGCAATGAGGAAAAAAACTGACTACAAACCACACCAATGTAAGCATTTTGATTTTGCATGCAGTTCTGTTACTTCAAACATAGAGCCTCTGGGCAAAGAGAAAGCATTCCTCAAAGCGCCTGGCTCTTTCCTTGTTTTCCCAACAAACCCTTTGGTCTCCATCAACAAACTCCTTTGGTTACAACACTGAACAAACGTTCTGCAGTGTTCAGCACCATCAAAGAGAAAATCCTTGCAATCCTTTCCTTTCAATACCTTTGAGCTGCAGCTTTGCTTAAGGAAGTTGTCAATTTTCCTCCATCTCCCAGTGCTGTTTGCCTTCTGCTGACCTATCATCCCCTCGCATCCGAAAGCTGCATTTCCAATCCCTGGTGTTTTGGAGTACTCCTCACAATCTTACTCTCTTTATGAAATAAAAAAAGACTAAAAATTCATGGTGAGCTCACATGTAGAAGAAGAAGTTCAGAACTGTCTTGATTCTACATGAATAATTGCAACTTTGGGGCTCTAACAGATGAATATTTGAAAGAAGAAATATTTCTACATATATCAAGTTCTTTCTTAAATGATTCACACTGAATTAAAACATGATAAATAATGAAAAACCTGCTAGATGACAGGTCAAGGGATAAGAAATTGTTAGAAAATAGCAAGATTTTGGTTTGAGATTTTTTTGTTACTGTGGGTTGTGTTTTGGTTTTGTTTGTTTTTAATATAGAAATTAGACAAGCACTATACATTTGGAGAGACTCAGTGTTTTAAGCAGTGTTCTAGATTAGAAACACAAAAGTCACAAGAAAACTATTTGTTTGCTATTAATCATGATGTTTAGTAGACGAAACCTGATGCATAGACAGTCCAAAGGACTGTGTTTGAATACATTTGTGGAATTACTAATATCTGCAACAACATGCTGACTCTACACTCTAAGATTTCTTACACAGCAGTATAATGCAAGTGGAATTTGAAGAATGTAATGAAAATTGTTTCTGCATACCCGAGGTAATTCAGAGTTTAAACCTGATTATCAAAGACCTATATAATAAGTTAGTTCTATATATCAAATCAATATTCATCTTTTCAGCTCAAATGTACAATACACGTCCTCAGCATCAAAAATATTCTCCCCACCAGCAATCTACTATCTTGTACAGCAATTATACTGCAGGAGAACAAGTACCTTATGAAAAAATATCCTCCCCCCAACATAAATAACTAAACTTTTTGTAGTAAATTAGCTGGTTCTGTATCTCTGAATACATTGCATAGAATTTAGTTCAGCCAGTAATTTATGTAAAAGGCAGGTTACTAACAGCTCAAATCAGAACCAGCACTGCACAGTGAAGGCTTTTTCCGTTTGTGCTAAGTGACAAAAAGTTCAGCAGAAGCTGAAGAGGTGCAGCAGAAACATAAATGAGTACAGTACAAGCTTTTAGATTTTTATATTAACCTAAAGCATCTTAAACATCAATGGAAAGCTGGAGTTGATTTGTGTTGTCATGGATGACAGAAGGCATCAAATATGCTATTTTAAGAGGCTAAGGAAGCCAGGAAGAGCAGAAGACAAAACTACTCAAGTGCTTAGAAACAGAACAGAAAGGCCAAGGGTGCACAACAATTCTATCATTTCCTTGGCATCTTCAGGAGAAGATGTTTTATCAGCAGTAGCAAGTGTCTGGTGGGAGGGAGCCTGGGACTTTCTCCTGACAAGTGACAGGGTGCTGTGCTGTGCTGCACATGGATGCACGACTGCATGAATAACTTGACTTTCTGGCAACAGACAGCAAACACCTGTTTGAGGCAATATGTTCAAGGAGAGGATTTCAAACCTCCACTTTCTGACTTCCGGTAAACACCTATCAGGCCGTTCTAGGACTGAAGGATTCAACCCACATCACAGATTATTGCTGACTGGGGGGGTGGTGGTGGAAGAAAAATCCAACAAGAAACCTCGTAGTATATCACTCCTCACCAAGTTTCACCAGTAAATTACTACTTTGCAAAGATCAGAGTATAAACTGATTAGAACCGATTTTTTTCCTCTTTTCAATTTAGAGATCATAATTTTTACTAGAAAGAAAACTCTTGAGCAGATAATTGGCATACATGAAGGAATAAACACTAACTAGTTTGATCTAGCTTCTTTTCCCAAAACTAGGAGACTAAGAACTGCAAAAGAATCAAATAAAATGGAATGATTTACACAGCTCTGTCTACATGATCCGTGGTCAATAGTCATTCTGCAGGCACTTTTTAAGAATCCACTCCAGCAGAATTTCACCAACTGTGGACGTTTTGGTAGATGTAGAGGAGAAAAGTCATTGTCCTGGTCTAATCTTACTCATCCTTTTGGAGAAGATAAGAAATACATCATCATTATCTAGGGAAATCACTTGTCACCACAGGAATGGACGTGGCACTTACTTTATGCAGCAATGCAAAGATAAGAAGCTCCTTTAATTCCATCCCTGAAAGAAAGAAGCATGTCCGAGTGCTGTCCTGTTGCATACTGCTCCTTGGAAATTAAACTAAACAATTATTTCGCTTTGAATTTGTTTCTGATAGTCATGTTCTCGGAAAGGTGAGAATTTAGTTCCCTGCTTTTAATGAGCAGAATATATTTGAAAAAGCCATACTACAATAATACTGGATCATCTTAATGCTGAAATATAGGTATTATAGCAGATGGGGTAGAGTGTTCATAAGTAAATTAAGCTTTATTACTTTTCCTTTGTATTTGCTTAAAGCATATTTGTGAATTCATAAAAATAATTCCTCTGGCTAAATGCGCTTTTTAATTAGCTGATGTTCAGTGATACAGAGAAATGTAATATCTATGACAAGACTGGTATCCAATTGCTCATGTAATTCAGTATCTGCATTGTTGCTAGGGAATATGTTCACATCTCTTCTGCTTTTCAACAAGTTCAACTATCCTTAATGTTATTATTAAGGTTACCCTGTATTTCAGATGACAACAGGTTTATTTACAGTTTAACTGTTTGTAGATAAATCATACAGAAGTCTGTAACAACTAACCTTAATACTACAATAAGTTATAAAAGCAGGCTGGTCTAAATTTCAGAGTGCTCTGTAGAAATTACTCTCATACTAAATAGCTAATCTAAGGTAAGCATCGCATAAGAAGTGGTCAGATCGCACAATGAAAGCATTCAAGAGTGGCTTAACCTACTGCTGCAAGAGAATTTGGATTTTTTTTTTGTGAAATGGCTGTTTGCTTTGTACTGATAACCTGCCTGAGCAGCCTCAGAGCAGAGACTTGACACATGCTCATAACCAAATCTTACTAGACTGAGAATAACCTGCAGCTGTCCTGGGCTTAATTACTTTTTAAAATCTGATCATGTAATTATCTAGAGAAATACATGTGGGCTGATCTCAGAGCATTGATTATTGACATCCAGGGAAGTTCTCTTTAAAGACACAGGTTTAAATTTGAAAACATTTAAAATACGTCTGTTCTTTCCTTACTGCGTTTCTTCTAATTATTATTGTGTCATGGGTTTTTTTCAGAATCCATGCAGATTGCTAGCAACGTTCTGTATATGAGTAATAGAAACCAAAAACTGCAGAATAATTTAAAACTGAAGAAGCCTCCGTGGAAAGTAAATAGTTATCTCAAGAGAATTATTTTATGCAAAGGTAATAAATCTATTCAGTAAGCAAACAGATGAAAAATAAAACAATAAATGAGCCATGAGCACACTAAGCAATAAAAATTTAGCAGAAGTGCCATCTAAGGCAGCAAAACAACTAATCAGGCTGCATCAGAAAAAAACCATTGTCTATTAGGAGAGTTTCAGCTGCTAAGAGGTGTGAAGAATGTTTAGGTTTCCTATACAGAGAGTCATTTTGCTGGTGATGCAAAACAAAGATGGAATTCTGAAGACTATGAAGTGTTCAAATGTTGTTTGAGCATTGAAGCTCTATACTTTTGTTTTCAGACTGTCCTGTATGTGAAAAATAAATAAACAATTTAATATTCAACTTCTACATATAGCTGGTGTGAGAATAACAGATACTGCAACAAGTTATGGAAAGCACATTTGGAGAGGGAAATAAATGATCAGCACTATGTTCTAGCAACAACAAAAAGCCAGTTTGTATTGGTGCCGTCGATGGCAAAGTAGCAGTACGTGTTAAATTTTTCCTTGGACAATGAAAGATCTGCAATTTCACTTCTGCTCCAAAAGAATAATTTCAGATATTGCAATGCAGGCAGCATGCAAAGTACCTGCTGAAATATTTCAGGAAGATATTATAGGCTAAAGATAAATATTAGTCTTGACTGAATTACACGTTGATCATTAATGTAAATCAAGCTCTAATTTTTATTCTTTAAATAGACCTTTAATATATAAAGGTGATTGAATCTAATGCACTGAGATGATCTAGATTCCTCACCTGCTTTCTGAGTTATGAGAAACCTACTAGATACTTGCAATCTAAATGATGCCATCTGAATGAAAATCAAGTTAATCAGAGCTGTAATAGAAATATTTCTACAACAGAAATTCTGCTAGACTGAGAATGAGGACTTTTCCTTCATCCACTATATGGAAGACCTACTGTATGGACTGGGAGATTTTGCAGTGAAAGTAAGCAACATTAGGTATTTTTGACAACAGACCAAGGTCAGTGAAACCAAAACAATAATATGACACAAGTAGCTTTCCTGCTAGGCACTGAGCAGTAAGATTTCCTATTTTCTGCCAAGAAAAGCCACAACATATTTCCTCATTTTACTACATGAAATAGGGCAAGACAGACACCAATTCATGGAATCTTCTCCTGGCATTCACGTTTAAGACAACAAATGAATAATTTGATCACAATAAGAAAATACTAAACCACAAACATTTATGAAGTTGACCAGGGCATCTGCCTTTACCTAAGAAAAAACAAGAAAATTCTAGGGAGTAAGTCTAGCAGTAAAACATAACCTATAAAGGAACTCAGTATGGAAAATGATGACCTAGAAATAAGACATGTATTTTAAGATTATTTAATGTTTGGAATAAAACACCAAAGGATACCATCACCACCCTCCCAATACCACCAACTTTTTTCCTCTAAGTATCTTCACATCAGAATTACATGGAGGTTGAATCAGTATTAACAAAATAAAATACCAGAGTACATTTGCAAAGTACAATGGCCAGGGATACACAGGAGGCTAAATCAAATTATCTACTGTGCCTCAAACTATGAAAGGTCACTCCTAAATGAACAGGAGAAAAATCTTTTTCTGATCTCACACAATATTAACATGTTACACCAATTTACTTAGCAGAATTCAGCTATTTGGGTGATGTTGTCCTCTGACACATACACAGATTTATAGTGAATGTCTAACATAATGAAAGGGCAAACATCACACAGCAGAGCTGTTCTGAACCCAGAGCTCCAACTGTCATGCAAGCCAGAAACATAAAGCCAATACAGTATAGATAGATTTGTACCTGAAATAAGTATTATGCCAGGTAAAAATCATGTAAATGCTTAATATTGACTATCTGTATCCTGCTGTGTGTTACACAAGAATACTTAACACCTACATTAACGGCCAAATCATTAAATGCTTCAAATATTCATTTGATTTTAAATTTCGTTGTTTCTCAAGGCAGCTCTTCTACATGATTTGTTTAGATCTGTGGGCTGCGAGGTTGTCAGTGGTGGTGGTTTAGGTATCGCACAGAATCAGTCACAAAATGATTTGAACTGGAAGGGACCTCAAAGATCATCCACTTCAAACCCCCTGCCATGGGCAGGGACACCTTTCACTAGACCAGCTTGCTCCAGGTCCTGTCCAACCTGGCCTTGAGCATTTTCAGGGACGGGGCAACTGCAGTTTCTCTGGGCAACCTGTTCCACTGCCTCACCACCCTCACAGAGAAGAATTTCTTCTTAGATCTAACCTAAACCTACTCTCTCTTTCAGTTTAAAGCCATTAGTCCATTGCTGCCATTGATGAAGTATCCTCTCTGTTTCATTAAAAATTGAATAAAGACCCAAGGGGTTGAAGGCAAATGGATTTTTCATTTTTCTCCCTTTTGCTCTTGAGAATGATTTATGAAGTACAAGTGCATTCATAAAACAGATACTATACCCTGAAGAAAATAAACTAGATATTATTCAATTGTTGATGGCTCATAATATAAATGGCCACCACCAATTTTACATTGTTTGTGGAAATAATTTTTTAAGCACATAACTCCCACTCAAACCATGAAAATTTGGCCAGTTCAGGTCAGCTCGCTTGGCCATGCTCTCCCATCTTCTTGTTCACCTGCTCACTTGCAGAGCACATGATACTGAAAAGTCCTTGACTTATAGTGAGCACTACATAGAGACAACACAACACAACCACATCTGTGAATTATGTATCAACGTTATTCTCATACTAAATCCCAATCACAGCAAATGTAGCAACTACTAGGAAAATTAACTCTATTCCAGACAAAGCCAGGACATAATCAAAGCAATTTAAAGATGTATTGAATGGGGATTTTGTTGCTGATGTCAAATGTGCAGTCAAGATAAAAGAGGTCTGATGTTTTTTTAAATTTATCTCAGTTTAAGAAAAAACAGATGAAAATACAGATTTAGTGATTTTCAGAAAATTATTCAAAACTTAATGAGAGCTTATACAGGTCTTGACTTGTCTCGCCATTTCAGATATTACTACTGGCAACTGCTACACATGTATTCAAAGTTCAATAAATAGCCACGGGCAGCAGTATTGCAAGAAGCTGTATGTAAACACCTCTGCAGTGCTTCATTTTCATCCTTTGTTGGCTGCAGAACTACAGCTACTGCAGCAAACCCTTCAAACAGTTCCTGTTTATTACAGATGTGTTGTAAATATAATTACCTTACCCCAGCCCTATGTAAGAGCACATCTAAAGTTTAATTAATGAGGAGACAAAGAGTGCATTAAGCAGTTCATTTTCAGGACACAAAGTGATCCAAGCCCCATCAAGTCAATATTTCGTAGCCCCAGAACCATGTGCAAAGAGCGTAGAAGGGGAAAATGATGAGGTTCAGAAAAGCTGCCTAAGTTTGCTGAGGTTAGAGGTTCTCGCAGCTGGATAATGTTGGGGTTTCACTGAGCTACAGGCAGGTGACACCTCTTAGTAACTGCTGTTCTGGTTTGGTAAACGCTGGAAGCTCTAGGACATGTAAGGAGTAGGCATTTATTGAACGAAAAGATCAGAGAATACCTCCTTTGTCACACCAGGGAGGCAGATCAAATGCAGCACAATTAGCTGTCTACAGAAGCCATGTTTCAAACAGGAGCAGAAATACCAGCAAGACCCTCTTTTCTCCTATTAACAAGACAAATCCACTGAGAACCAATCAGCCCTGCCACCACATAGCCTGTGTGAGGGCTGCTCTGCACTAATAGACTGGAAGAAAGTAAATAATGACTTTTTAGTATTCTGAAAGCTCTCTCTAAATCACAGAAGGCCCTAATAGCATAGTTACACATTTAAAAGTAATATTCACGTTTCAGGAACATGAAATGCTGAGAATGATTCATAGAGTAGATTTCAAAGCCTTCCCATCCCCCATCACATCAGAAAATAGCAAGAAGTCGTTATAGGAAATGCTTTTTGCTCTACAAACATGATAGCTTTTGTTTAGTGCCTCACCAGTTGGCCTTTAAACAATTACTGAAATAGCATTTTTAATCTGAGCACTAAATTCAGCTAAGTATTTTAAGAAAGGCAATGAATTTGAGAAGGATGCAAATCGCACATCATTGTGCTTATGTTTCTTCACTAGAAGCCTAGAACAACCTAAGGCAAGAGCAAATAGTTGCTTACACGGGGATGGAGCAAGGATGCACCTCTGCAATATCTGCTTTGCCCGGACCTCTGGAGAGCATCAAACTTGAGCATTGCTTTAGCAAAGTCCATTCTGCTGAACTTCTGTGGCATGCCAGCCATAGAAAACAGGACACATTTCACAAGAAGAAAACATTTAAGTAACAGGAATGAGTTTAAATTTTGTGTGAAACAATATGAAATAACCTCAAATTTTTATAACCACAAATTTGGTAGTCTTTCAAGAATGAAAACATGGCCCAAGAATTCACCTCCAGTGTACAAAGATGTTTTTTCTGAATAGGACATATCTGAAAACAGCTATAAAAAATGCAGTGTATTTGGAAAGAAACAGACAAGTGAGTCCAAGCAAGGTGTAACCCAGGCCATTTTCAACAATAGATTTATGGGAATTGCAATGGACGTTATTTGGAATACACTAGAGCAACTGCATCACATACACCACTGCCCATCAACATTATAATCATATAGAATTTAATATTGATATTGTGTAAATTCTATCCCATGTAGATTGTTTTCTCCAAGTATAATCACGCTGTTTTCATATAGTATCAGGAATTCTGTCTATAGGTAATTACCTAAAATAAGCAGAGAAACAGAAACTCAAGCATCCCGTATGAAACAATGGAACTTATCAAGACTAGTATATTTGGACTAACTGTGCAAAAATGTACTTCTTTGGGACAGACTGGGTTACTTTAAACAGAACAGGTCCTTTTCTTTCAACAAATGCTTGACATTGCAGCTCAACTTTTCCAACAGCTCTTGACTGAGATAATTTTTCCTTTTGAGGGCCAGTATCTTTGACAAGTACTGCTGAAATGGCACAGGATTGATCTTCAGATATGATACTGTAGTGAATTGTCTTTTTGGCTGACTACTAAAACAGAACCCCACACGACAAAAATCCACTCTGCAATTCCACAAAGGTTTTATCATGGATGAAGAAACAAATTCTTCAGGAAAGAACTACTTGCTTCAATGATCAACCACTGCAGTGCAGCAAAAAACCAAAAGGTTCTGCACCTCAAATCATCTAATTGATTATAGAACCTACAGCTATGAGTTACAGCTACTTCCACATCTTATCCAATCCAATTCACTCCTGCTTACTTTTATTTAAAGCACGTTATTGACAGATCCTTTGTTTAAAATGTTAGAATAACTGAGTGGAAAAAAAGTAATAATGGGAAGGCAATGATGCAGAAGAGACAGCTTTCCTCAGATTTTCATAGTTAAAACATGACATTCCAATAGGGAGATAAAGAACACAGTAATTTACAACCACATCCCATACGCTCCTTCCTGCATCTTCCTCTCCTCCCACCAGATTCGTACACCACATTACTTTGGCATTAGACTAACACTTCTAAAAGCTGGCTGTCAGCCTGGATTCCATTGGCAATTAAACCACTACATTTTCGAGATTTATATAAGCCAAACTAGAGATAAATGAAAACAAAGCAAATACAAGAAAACCAATAAATTCCATTAATTGTGTAACTCAAAATATAGTTGCTCAATGGCTGTTAATATAATCAACACCTCTTCTATAAAAGTGTTCACCTAATATATCACTGCCTGTTTCACATCTACAAGAAGCCAACAAAGCTGAGAGGGATGTGGGGTGATTATTCAATAACACATTTTTAAATGCTACATAAAATGTACTTGAGACTGAAAATCATAGTTGATCTCTTTCACAAATAGCTTATTATCCAACAAATTAGGATAGAGAGTCAGTAACAGAGTACGTGAATGTGCAAGAAGGATTAGAGGTGGCTCCGAGCAATGCTCCAACAGGTAGCAAGAGGAGAAAAGTGGTAGAAAGTCAATATAGAAGTATGCAATGGTATGGGAATAGAGGTAAAGCTAAAAAGTTAAAACCTAATTGGGAATAGTATACCAAGAGTAAGCAGGATAGATTAAATGAGCTATGAGATAAAGACCAGTAAAATTCAGTGATGGTCCGGAATCACTTCATGAGAAAAAACTAATAATATTTGGAGTTGTGGGAATGGAAGATTTCTCATCAGATCTCTAGAAAACAATTACAAAGGGAGGCAGAGAACAGGACAGAAGACAGAATTTTACTGTACTATAGATTAAAAAATTGTAAGGGTCAGATGAAAATGGATAGGAAAAAAGAAGGCAAATAATATGTGAGGTCTGGAAAGGAAAGTGCAGCCATCAGTGGAAATCAAAAAAAGGTAATTGAAAAATTCAGTGAAAACATGATGAGAAGTCCAATTTTAAAAACAGAGCTATGTGGCATATCTTGGTTTTAAAGTAGTCTATCAGACTAGTATCTAAGAGTAAAGAACAAGCATGACTTGCATTAAAAGACTGATTTTTTTTAACATTTCTTAAAATTTTCCTATTATCTAAACAATTGTCTTTTTTTATTAAAATACATCAATACCTAATTAATGATGTATTACATCCCCTTTGTCTTTCTATTTGTTTCACTTGGAAACTACTGTTTTTGCATAGAAAGCCACACAATATCAATAAAGGTTTTATGTACAATTATCCTCCCTTCTCCTCCATTTCATTTGTAAGAAGGAGAAATTTTGTGCTCCACTCTGCAAATACACAGACTATTGTACAAAATTGATACTTTAGCCTTTTCAGCATCCTATTTAGGATAGGCAAGTCCAGGGTCTCTGCAGAGATATTATGAAATGATTGATTCTGCAAGAGTATTCCTTCGTACATTTGAACATTTTAATGATACAAAAATAAATTGAGTTTGGAACTTTCCATCACTTTTTCTCTTTTCTCGCTGAGGGGAATATGTTACACATTTTTTTCCTCTCAAAGGAAAAAAAAAAAGCAATCACACTTCAACCATTAGTGTTCTTACTGAAATTGCAAAGCATCATACTAAATGTACCAGCATCCTTTTGACAGACATATAAGAGCACCTACTCACTAGTGTAATGGAAAAAGTTAGTGATTACATATACTGAAGTGATTGAGCCAACAACGACTCTAATGGAGGGAAAAAACCTTGATTAATAACAAGTGCCACTAAAAGAACAGATTGTTTTATGAGGAATGAATCACACAAAGTAGTAATAGTGTGTCCTTGTCCATTGGCTGGCAATTGGTAAGGGAAGGAATAAAAAGACAAATGTCTGAAGATCAGGAACAGTTTTGATAGAAGGATTTAAAAATAAATTTCTCCCTCCTCCAATTCATAGCATGCAGGTGTATGAGAGTAAGTATTATATGGAGAGATGATTCTGGAAATCTCTTTCATATTAACTACGCTGCTGTTTTAATGGTTTGTACTTAATGTACGTGAAAGTGGGGAGGATGGAGGAGGATTTATACTACAAAGCACTGCTTTTGTATGCTAAGACACTGTGTATCTACATACTCCTAAACACTGGAAAGTACACACACGTACATTTGAATAATGTTGGTTCAGTTAATACACAGGGCAGGAAAACCTTTTCATCATTAGATGAGGAGAAGCGTCAAGATAGGGATGCAACACACGTTTTAGGGTAATGCCCAACATGGGCACGAAAGGAAACGTTCAAAAGAGAAGACAACATATCAGTGTCTAAGTGAAGAATTTATTATGATGCCATAAAATCTTTTCTACTTTTATTTAAATATCTTGATTTTTCTAAAAGCAAAAATGTTGATTTAAAGAACAATCATAAACTACCAGAGCTCAGATACACTGTTTGTCTCATGAAACCATTAGAAGGTTTGTACCAGGTAAGTTTGAGACTTTCCCAAACCAGGAAATCCCACAGAATTGCTAAATTCTATACAGCTGTAAAGAGAACACTGTTAGGGATCCTCCTGTTATTTATGCAAAATATTGGCAAACAGAATTTGAGAAAGGAAAAACTTAGAAAAGAAAACCCTGATCTTTTTATACCTCTATCTTAAATAAGAAAAAAGTATTTGAGGTAGTAGCTGAATCAGCAATTATAGTTTTGCAGAAAATATTATTTCATGAAGTATATAGATCAGCTGTGTAAAATACATTTTTGAACTTACCAGATCACATTCCAAAATAAATTTGCTGTTTTCCCATGGAGTGGTTGAGCATTACTGATGGATAACTCTACAGCCAGATTTAACAACTACCCATGTGAGACTGAGACAGCACAAAACCAAACCAGAGCTCTGTGAAAGGATGGTTTAAATACACCTCCTCTCTCGCATAATTCCAAGGAGAGCCAGAAACTGCAGCCACCACCAACAGTGGTACCCACTCTTCCCAACAGCTTCAAACTGACAGTGCTAAACATCAAAAACAAGTGTGATCTGCATGTTCTTGTGCCAGATCTGTTGCACTTATCCACTACGGCAGCAACATAAACCAAAGAAAACATGGTTGAGATTTAGTTCTTGGTCCACCTCCCCTTTGTGTTTGAAGACCATTTTGTGCATTCAATGCACTGCATCCTTCACTTCAAAATATCATCTCAACAAGATTTTTCCCAGCTCCTTTCTCCTAAAAGTTATGGAGGAGAAGGGCTGTACACACATGCAGCAGAAACTGTGATGGCCCCCAGTAATGGCATCACCAGCAGCAGAGTGTAGTGGAGAACCACCTGTGCTGGTACAGTGTGCACTTCTGGACATTCAAACCACTCCATTGCTTCAAATCTTTGCCAATTTTTTACTTCTCAAAAGCACTTACATGAAATCATCATAGCCAGAATGACTTATTTGGTGCATATATGTTTCTAATCTCAGGGGAAAAAAAGAGATGTACTTTTTTTAAGAACTACAATCTCATTCTCTTTAGCAATAAAACTCATCAGATATTGGCTTTCTTTTCCCCGAAAATATCAAGATTTGATGTTCTACAACAAATTGTTTCAGGTGCAATATCAGAGTATTGCAGCTTGAGAAATCTATTTGGTGAAAACAGGAGAAAAATCTGAACACAGATAAATAAGTAGACCCTCCCCACTGGCTGTTACTGCTATGAAAGTACTATTTGCCAACCAATACCTGCACACGTCTTGTGGAGACAATGTTAATTTATGTATTAAGAGTATATAAACCAGCTGAAATTGGTAACAAAATATTAAAGAATTTATTAAACCCATTGCAAATCATACATTTCCATTGTGACAGGCTTTGCCTTTGTAAAGGGCTTCTATATTCTGGCTCTGAATCAGCAGTACACTCAAGTATCTGAATAGGATAATTATTCCAATAAGTATAAAAGTAATTCTATTGATTTTAGTGGCCTGACTCAATTCTAAGTGCATGCACACTTCCAATATTTTTGAGCAGTGACCTTTACTGTCCGTCTAAACAGAAACGCGTGCCTCCTTCTATGTTTGTAATTATTCCTGACCTCAAACTGAGGCTTTATATTCCACAGATATCTCCACATTTTATTTTGAAAACAAGGTAATAGGCTTCCTTTCACTGTTTAAAACTGAACTTCTTGCTGCTGCCGTAAAGCAGATCAGTAGGCTCAACAGAATAGAAATAGGAATTGGGTAAAATCCATACTGATGACACTGTATTATTAATAAATTACCTTCTGTGAACTTTCCATGAATTATTAAAGCAAATAAATCCTATTTTAAGGTGTTATAGATACTAGATAATTTATAAATATGGGATCATTGAATTATAACTCAATCTTTTCCCCTGATCTCTCTCTGCACTTCCATTTCAAAATGACTTTTATAACATCCATCCAGTATTATTGGATATAGCTGTCTACACATGAATTTGAATGCCCTGACTTCAGCGCAGTGTTGCCAAGCCTGTTATGTCTGACACCCCGCAGGGACCAGAAAAGGACAGTTGCTCAGCCAGAATCTGCTCTTTGCTGTGAAGCTGTTCCTTGCAGCACACTTTCTAACAGCACAAACCCATGTGCCCTTCCACACCAAAACTTAGAGTTATTCCTGTCCCTCGCTCCAGGGTAGTGAATGTGTAATTTGTACTTTAAAGAGACTGAAAGGCAGGCAAAATGTGAAGGGGTACGTCAAGGGCTCAAACAACTTACACTGGCAAGTAACCTTTCTTCTAAAAGTTCACTCCTGCTCTCTCTAACAGTTGAAGCCTCCCACAGTTCTGCCATCAGATTTCTGGAAGAGAATCTGAAAGTGTTCTGAGTAGGAACGATTGCAGACATGCCCTGCCTAAGGCTAATTTGGGCATGGCAGAGCAGCGAGCAATGGCATGGCCAAGTGCCCAGCCTGCTGATGTCTGGGTGCTGCTGCCTCAACTCCCGTTAAGATGCACTGAGACAGGTTTGAAACTTCCCCTTCCTACGTATGCAGCCAGACTGCACATATGCAGAGATCCACAGGACAAATGTTATGCCAAAACTGCAAATTTTATACATCCCACTGATGGAAACTAAGAGCTGGTGAATAGCAAGTCTGTACCTATGCAGTTGAAAGGAAGAGTCCTCCTAACACTGGGGATGTGAGAGGACAAATTTCTCCAAGAGGATTTTGGAAGAAGTCAGAGATAGTAATCTCCTGAAAATTCTAAATTTCCCCAAGTTACTGACCCTAAACTCTTGAAACTGTAACTTGTAAACAAGCCATTCTGCTAAAACAATTCAGATATATCCATTTTTCTATATGTTTAATGAAAGTGAGATGTACAACCTCCTTAAATAAAGGAATAGAAAATTTAGAGACAAGTTGACTGCATTGAAATGATCTATTTATATTCCAGCAAATGCAATCTCTCTCTTCTTCCTGCTGTGCTTCAGATACAAATCAACATAAATCTGCAGTAATTAAATTAAGAATTTACACATGCTGTCTTGGTCTGGTTTTGAACAGTCTTCTCCATACTTGACACTTTCTATAATTTTGGGTTTTTTTCAGCTGCAATTATCATGTACCACAACGGATGGTGCCACCAAGACAGTGTTATATGTTACCATTGTTTATACCTTCTCACCAACCTAAGTCCTGACCTGCAGCAACTAGATTTTTTTTCCAAGTACTGAGCTATTTAGGTTAAACAAAAAATAAATTACTTTGACATGACTACTATACTTTTAAGATTTGGAAGAATGTCTACCAGGGATTAAGATGAGATCAGTCAATTTACACAGAGCTTTAACTAAATCTCTAGAAACAAAACTTTCATCTACCTGAAAGCCATGTAACACTTAGAACTCAAGAAAATGTCAAAATAATTTTTCTGGGAATAAAGGGAAGAGGAGCTGCAGTAGAGGCTGCTGCAAGCCAAAGAGAGATGCTTACAGTATTAATTCTGATACAATTTTTTCTTAGCTGTTACAAAAAAAAAAATTACTATTATTATTACAGAATCACAGAACCAACAAGGTTGGAAAAAACCTTTGAGATCATCAAGTCCAGCCTATTACCTATCACCTGTTATATATAGTCTTAAAATAAGTTGAAATTGGGCAGCAGCCTTTTAATGATCATATATGTACTACTGAGGAGCAGTGTGAATGCTGTGCTCCTCTGGCTCATGGCTGCAGCTCTAGAATCCAGTGAGGCTCAGACACGGGCGCAAACATACTTGGAAGTCTGAGAGAAAAATCCGGAAACTACCATGTTGCTGCAAAGCCTGTGGTAGGATTTCAGCAGGATAAAAGGCACCTTTGAGCCTTTGTGCCTAAAATGATTTGAGTTCCATAAAGACCTGAGAGTTCTAGCCTTGCTGTACACTGACAGCCTAAGGAAGACTCAGCTCTGGTTTTCTTCTAAGTCAGACATCACAGTGTTCAGCCCCAACAGCATTCACGTAGTCTGGGAGCTGCTGTTTGGTGTTTTCCTTCTGCTGGAAAACATTAACAACCAAAAGATGGAAAGAGCAGGATATGATTACTTTTGTGGAAGTGTAAGTGAAATGTGTCAGGCAAAAGATATATGTATATTTAATCATTTATTGCCTTTTTGAGGCTCGCAAAATACATCACAGAAGATAGTCATACAATCCTTCTCATGCTAGCAAAAGCACATATTACTATTATTTACAGTATATAGTGATCACTTTTATTTACTCCAAAAGATGTTTTATCTACAAAATTACGGCTTGCAGGCAGAACCCCCAAAATATAATAACACTGTAAATATCTCTGGTCTTTGGTGAGCATTGATCTTTTGAATTATTCATTTTATCTTTCCTGTTACCGATTCACTGGTTTACAGATGTTGGAAGAAGAAAGAAACATCTCTACTACCGCATGCTTTTTCAAGACTAAGTGCAGATAGTTGATTAAGCCAATTTAATACATCAGTGATTTGTAAAATGAGACCTTAAAAATTGTAAAATAATTTGAATTGCATAAGAGTACATCTATCTTAAAGGACAGAACTTTGGAATATTGCAAGAAACTGTCACCATGGGGCATTCCTGAAAAATTACATTGCTGGAATTCTATAGTAAGTCCTATTTTTTCATTTGATGTACATAATTAAAGGGATATGACATTTCACTGCTTGATAAGTCAAGTTTTCTCCAAGAAGTGCTTTAATTCTACCTTTAAAATTGTGTTTTGGTATTATAAGTATAATCAACGAAGAATCTATGAGATCACAATTCAAGTGGTAGTGTACATGTGATTTATAGTACCAGACAGTAAGAAAAATGTCATCTCTGCATCATGGATTTCCATTGATATCAAAATGAGGGTTTGTTCCTCAAAAGAATAAAGAATAAATTGTAGTATTGTCTACTTTAGTATCTCTAACTTACACTGACTCTGTAAACGTGTCTTGGAATTACTATGAAGTATATTGCTAATGTATTTTTAGGTGGAAGTTGGAATGAGGTTTTGTTCCACTGAAACAAGTTGATGAGACACAAGTACAATAATTTGGGAGGCCCTTTCTGACAATGGATAATTTAGTAGTTACTATTCTACATTAAGTCTCTTGGCTAGGTATAGTAAATATAAAATTAAAGTTTCATGTCAACATGCAGAATACAATGTAAAATGTAAACAATTTATGGAATTTACGGGGGAGGGAAGAAGAAAGAAAAAATTAAAATAAAAATCTGTCAAATTCAGGTAAAGTTTTGCTATTTAATATTTGAACAGCTGGCTATTGCTTCTTATCGATAATGCACAGTTGGAGTCTAAATTTTAAACGCTGTAAAACCAATTGAACATTGAACAAAATCATTATAAGAAAGTTTATATACAAAGGCAAAGTGAATACTGCTATTAGGAAGCTGAGTTTATTCTCATGAGATTCAATTAACCTGTGTTTTATCCCTAGTTAGACTCTTTGTTTCCTTTTGATTCTTCAGATTCTTTCAAAATTTAGATGAAGTTATTAAAAAGTTCAAGACAGACCAGAGCCCTGATGGAAGAATTAAAGCTTAGCCTCAAAAACAGAGTCTAGAGCTGGGGAGCTGCAGTTCATGGGCAATTTTTGAAACAAAACTTTATGGACCAAGAGAGTTCACAAAAAATGGAGGCCAGCAAAGGAATGGCTATTTTCCACTGTCATAGTGTAACTGTTATGTATTTTCACCTCGGTTTAAAAACTAAAATTTCTAGAACTGAATGCTCACAGATATTCAGGAGGTTACAGGAATGTGTTACTAATGTTTGTAAATTGCTTTCACAACCTTTAATGACAGTGAAAAGTGTTGTGAAGTAATTTGCACTGATTGCCCAGAGATTCCCAGCAGTCAGTGCCCTATTTCACTGTGGTAATATTAACAGAGAATCTCTGACATGAGAACCAGTGGAAACGAGTGTTTAAGATCCTCAGAGCAAGCCATCCAATGTATGGAGGAGAAGCCTCAAGGATTTAAAACAGTACAATATCTAAAACAGAAACTGCAAAGTGTGCTTCATGTTTTATAGCATGTAAATCCACATACATCTTGAAAGTATGAATACCCCAAAGACCCATTATACAAATTATCCAGGAAACCACATTTCATCTTGAAGGCCTGTAATACTATCAAGACCTGGCTATAGCTGGGAGTCATGTATTGACATCTATTGCATCAGCTTAAGGATTTCACTGTAAAACCCTTCTGTGATTGTGCAAGCTAACAGGAATTCACAGCATAAGACATGGTTTATGAGAGTGATGTCTAATCACATACCTAGTACACTTAATAACACAGATAAATCAAATAATTTCACCCATAGCATGAGGTTTGTTGCTATTCAATAAGAACAATAAGCTGTCCCATAAGTAAAACAGATGTTTTTCTCTATTTACGGTTGAAACTGCAAATATAATAAACCATAAAGCACAATACCTGCCAACCACAGTACAATAATGGGTTTTGGTTTTTAAAACAAAAGCTATAACCTGAAAGCAAATGTTCCTACATTTCCTGCAGGTTTCCTACAGTTTCTGCAGGACTGAGTCCCTCGTTTTCTTATCAAATATCAGCACCTTACAGAGAGACAAGATAGCATGAGGAGGAGGGAGATGTTCAGAGCACACAAGGAGGCAGGCAATACGATTTCCTGAGCAGAACCCTGGGACAATTGCCTGAATTGACAAATTTCCCGCACGAATCCTCCTGTGTTTGAAAGGTGCAGGTTCTGACTAAAACACCACTCCAAACTTGGCACATTAATTAGGTCTCTTTCTGAATCTTACAGAAAAGCTTAGCAAGTGGCCTTCCCTTAGTCAGGGCTAAGCTGTGTATTTTCACTAGAATGTTAGGAACAATTTTCTTTCAAAAATATCTTTTAAAAGTCTGTAACTGGGCTAAAAAATCCCTTATGTCAGTGAACAGGTTAAAAATTACTGGGCAATACAGACACACAGGCATTCCACTCACACATTGTAAGTCTTATTGTTGTTTGAAACCACAACAAAATTTTTTCTGCTTTCATTATTGGTAGGGAGCCCAATTAAACTGCACACATAGTTAGCACATTACTCATTTTAGGCCCCATTTCAGTGTTAGATTTTTTTTTTTCATGTCATCCACACTCATCATAAAATAATTATGCTTATAAGAACCTAATAATTACTAGGATTATCCATTTAAAATTGTTAATTTCCCTCACTGATGTGGTCCTGAAGATGTAGGAAGGTTTAGAAAGTAAAAAAGATATTTTTTTAAACAAGAAAATATAGGTGAATCTTTAAGACATTAAACTTGAGGTGTTTATCCATTGAAAGAATAGCTTTGAAATGCAATTATAAGGAATTAAAAGAAAGTTGAAGAGGCTACAGAAAATTCGAGTATGTCTTTTTTCAAATCCTATTATGAGTAGTTAATTTAAAGCTTAATTAATTTTTTTGGAAGATGGACCCTGTTGGTAACTAATTCTGTATAAGTATTCCACCTTGCTTCTCTAAGCAATGGTAGGAAGTAATTTTTATTAAATTACACCTTTTTTTTGTTTTGTTTCATCATTCTTTCAGTCTCAGGGACCAATACAATGAGAAATTTTATCTGAAATGATGAACTAGATGGGCAACCTAGAAGACAACTGCGCTGTAAAACACAGAGCAAGACAGGATTCAGAAATCTCAGAGTTATTCGGCAAGTCTCAAGGATTTACATAGCAAATCTTACACAGTAAGAGCAGTTTCTGATAGCAATTGCTGAAAATATTTCACTGCTTCTAACAGTGAGTTATGTGTATTATTAACTCTGGATCAGGAGGTACAAGTCTCCATCAGCGACACGTGCTTTAAAAATACATCTACTGAACCCAGTTTTAGTTATTACCAACACCCACCACTGGGTATTTTCTACATGGCCTATGGCTATCCATGGTCTGATGATTCAACATTTCTTCCCAGCTACTTAATAACACTCTTTACACAGCTAGAAAAGCAAAAATAATAAATAGTATCCTTGAGAGAGACTCTAGAGAAGATGCATGCTCAACACTCCCAAACCAAATACATGATACTTTATGTTGAAAAGGTGAGAAGCCAACAAGCTTTTCAGGCTGCAGGGTTTCATATAAGGGCCTTGAAGTGAAAGGATATTAAGAAACCACCGAGCCTGGTCTGCACCAGCTAATATTAGTTTGAACCTGACCCTTGGAAGGAATCTGAGAATGTAGAAAAAATGAGTGAACCAAAAAAACTAAGAGCTGTGATCCAAATATTCTCTCTTGGTGAATGTCAGCAGTGGCTGCAGAAGTGGCTGCTGCAGGCTATACTTTTTCACATCATATCTGCCTTACATCCTTATCCTGTCAAGGCTAAATCACTTTACTACTCTTCTCTGTCACCTCTAGTTATGCCTACCTTGTTGTATATTATTGCAACCCTAAGTGATGTAGCAAAAGTCAATCCCAGGTATTTTTGAAAGAACTCTTATCATTAACAAAGGACAGTATGAGCTCTAAGTGCTGAAATGGGTTAAATCTTTTAATAGAGTACCCAGTATTGCATTATGCATATTTGAAGAACATAAATCTAGACTGACTCAAAAGTGAATTTTAAACAACTTCAGAAATGTTAATTATATTCAAATATAGTTCAGCATCAGGATGTCAAACAACCTTACAAAGGACTCCATAGTACAAAGAAGTGCATTTAGGACCTACTGCTATCAGTCATTTGTATCCTGTGGCTACGGGATCAACGGTAAATCACTTAAACAGAAAACAACCAAACACTGTGTATGCAAGAACATTATGGTACTTACAGATCCCTTAGAATTAAGATGCCTAACATGAACACGTTTTAGTGCGCAACAAATAATTTTTTAATGTCATTGATCCTGGATTTTTTTTAAAGCTACTTCCCATTCATTTGACAGATGTGCTATGCTGCATTTCATTACTTTTTCTCCTTACCTCGTTCTTCTTTTGTTTTAGATAAATGATGAGGCTTTCGGAGAAGATTAAATACTGGCAGGCAAAGCAATGGCCCAAACACAGTTTTAATTGGAACTTCAAATCCTGCAGAAAAAAAAAAAAGAAATTAATCTATTAATAATTTAATTTTACAATCAGAGTGAGTTCATGTATCCTGTTTCATGCAGATTTTACCATATTTCTTCATATTTGATTTCAGCATGTATACATGTATACATGGTTAGTCAAACCATGCTGAAAATGACATTATCAATAGAAGATTTCTGGGAGGTATGCAGAGCTAACAAATGCTGATAGGAGTACGTCTCGTCTAGAGAAGTAGTCCACTGATGACTAATGTGTCATTTATTTTAAAATGTCAGCATTTACTTCTTTAAAGTAAATTTACTTGATTTATAGTTCAAAAAGCAATTTCTTCTGTAAAACCTGAAAGTCTTGCAATTGTTGTATAGCACTGAAAATAATGCTTTCTTATGCTGCTCTTTGCCCCATGAACATGAGGCAGAGTACAACTATTATACAGAATTTGGCCTCAAATACAACCACATCATAATGCTAAACAATTCACTCTTCAAGACACAAGATAATGAAAGAAATTTCATTTCTCTCAAGACTGGAAAAGGCTCTGAACATAAAAACATGCATAAAAGTAAAGCATAAAAGCAATTTTTAGAGAGTCAGAGGTTAAAAGTTGTAGTATTTGTATTTGTTTGCAGTGACAACCAAATAACCATCAAAATAAAACAGAATATAAGTAACTTCCTTGTTTCTGAAAATGTCACATCTTTGCATTGGTAATCTTAATTCAGACATACAGGATCAAAGCATCAGATACATCACAGGGTATCAGTACATTTTTTTCCGGAGAACTACACTTTGTATTTTAAAAGATCACAGGCCCAGATTCTTATCCATATAAGTGGTGTGAATACAGCAAACTCAATGGCCCAGCAGTAACTTCTACATATAACTAATGACCAACAGAGCTGTAATTTTCTAAACTCTGAAAGCCACTTGAGGAGGAGGCTGTGTCCCATTTTCTTACTTTGTTGTTACTGCACAACAAATATATATAGGTTTAATTTAGAATTACAATAAAACGTATGTACCACGACCTCAGTCACACCAGGCCACTGGAATTCAATAGACATTATGCTAAAGGCAACCAGTTATCACTGTGTTCAATTACATACATTGCCATTACTTAATGTGTCAAATACATCTAAAGCCTATGCAGAAGGTGGTATTTGCAACTGCTGTAAGACTGTATGTTTACAAAAGTTCCTTTCAGAATGATAGTTTGCATGGATATTGAATGCATTTTTTATTGCTTGTTAATTGAAGGCTGCAGGATGCTATGGGGGTTTTAAAGACTAAACTGATGTTTATGACAGCAATATTTTTCATTAAACTTTCTTTTCTGAAGGACGAATTTACTGAAATATCTCTCCAAGCATTATATCAGAAGCATTTCTTAGGGTAAAGAGGGAATATTTGGTCAAGGTGAGGATAATATAAAAATGGAAAAACCAAATTCAAGTCACTGGCCTGGCCAGTGTTGGGGAAACCTTAAAGTCTTTCCTCAAATAACCTTTTTGTTTTTCAATTTTATTCATGACCTAATCCAGATAACTGCATGCATTTTGTCCATAGTCAGATTATCCGCTATAAAGTTTCCTTTCCAGAACTGATTAACTAAAGGCACAACAATGTGTATGTGACAATCTGCTTGCAAAGCTGCTGGAGATGAAAAGAAGAGGCAATTTCCTTGCATGGCACAGAGACTGTGTCAACAAAACCTGCAATGACAAGATTAGATCTCTGTGCCTCACACCCATCTGCCCCATTCTGCTCTCCCAGAAGCCAGGAGATCACAGCACAGACGTGCAGGGGCTGTGCCAGAGCTACGGCAGAGCGGGCACAGCTGATGAGCCACAGGCACCAACCTTCTCATTCAAGCAAAGCTGAGCACAGTCATTCACATCAATGGCTGCATCGTGTTGCTCACTGTTTCTAGAGGATCCTGTGTTAACAAGACCCTTTCCACTGCCCACGTATGTCCACCTTCCCTCAGCCTGAGAGGTAACACAAAAGGGACAAATGATACTGCTTTAGTAGGTGCCAAGACAGATGATCTAGGTACGAGGTGAAGGCTGGCGTGAGTACGGGGAATTTTCATTTATATAGAACCAGAAACCAGAGTGGAGAGAGGCTACACTGTCAGCTACAAAGTGGAAGTCCTAACATACAGGTAAGGACATCGTTGTGGATTTCCAGTGTACCACAGATAAAAGGCAACCATGTTCAATGCTGGCAATTCAGAGCCAGAAAGTTTTAGAGGTTTATAAGGCTGTTTTTCTTCTGAAATTCAGAAATGAGCTTGAGGAGAAAATAGCCTGTTTCTTCCCAAAACCAATTCTTGGTCCAAATATCACTCTTTCACTTACTTCTCCATCAATAAATAATTTTAAATATAACTACTGGGCTTCTCTGAGCACATTTCAAAAATGTCTTGCAAACTGCAAGCTCTCCAAGCAGCACTACTCCTTTTAGCACAAAGAAACATTTAAGTCAGTCATTCAATACACAGCCATTCAAAGATATTACTGGTTTCACAGGAGGCAATTTTAGAGCCTGGTGTTTGAAATGAGGCCCAGATATTGAGTCCCTGACTAATATTTATTTGCTTATGAAGCTATAAAAATAACAGAAACAAAAATAACAACAATCACAACAGGCATCATTACAGTTTTGTAGCAAAATCTGCCAGAAACAAAAAGGGGCAATATGTTATCCTGAGCATAAACCCCGGACTAGCTGTTAGGTCCCCTCTGAAAATATGTGAACCCTTGGGATATTCAGATTTTGTGCTGTGAGACATCAGAACACTTTGACTGGGATCTATGAAAAAAGTAATTGAAAAAAAAAATCAAAATTGTTGGATAGCCTGACTATAAGGACACTAATTGATGCTTCAGGCATAGAAAATTCAATAAAGTGGTGAAGTGCACAGTGAAACAAATCCCACAATCTCTTATATTAATTTGCATTCACAGAATTGTCACAAAGATAATTTTGAGGCAAACCAACTCCATTTAACTAACAAACTCAGTATTTAGGGAGTGACTGCATTGCTAGATTTACTGCCAGCACGTTCTTTACTGCTCTTGCTATTTTTTCAAAACCACCAACATTTTTAACCTTTGAAAGAGTGCCACACCTCACCAAATAGAAATTTACTATGATATTAGATTTCTTATGAGTTTACCACACCATGATGAATATGTGCTGGGAGTAGAACAAGAGAAGAAATGACAGCATCTCCTCCACAGCATGTGTTTGTGTAAGAACACACTTGAAAAGAAGAGCATGCGAGAGCTTGACATGTCCTTGGGGTATGATTAAAAGCTCGTGAAATAAAATAATTCAAAGTCAGACAGCTCTGACTTTAACCACCACTGGGGACAAGAGATCTTTCACTTAAGACATGCCAGTCATTCACGAGGATAGCTGAAATCATACAGAAGATGTATTTTAAAACCCGGTGATTTAGCTACAAATCCCAAACCAGAGAGACCCTGTGGGTGACATAAAAATGGCACAAAGTTTAACTAGAGTTTCATTTTCCAAGATATTATTAGCCAAAGTTTAAGAATGTACTCACTTTAGATTGACAGCACTGAATGATAAAGAAAACTACAATTTAGGGGAAAAAAAATCAATGAGGAGAGAGATAAAACCACATGTAGAATTTGATTCTTTACTAAAGCAGCAGTCTTCTCCCCCAGGCTGTTTCCTATTTAATGCCACATCTGGACCATACAAACTTGGCTCTGTAGGTCTGAGTTTATTCAAAGCTAATGAGATTCTCAGCTGAGACTATTTTACGTTTTATGTAATGCTGCCTTTTAAGAGGATGTATTTCATTAAACATGTTCTTTCTTAAACTTGAGTCTGTTCCACTTTTGTGACTTCCCTTTATTTCATTTTTAACAATTCTACAGTTTACCATCTACAGAGATACAAAGCCAGCTGTAGCTCACATTATATGTGTGTGTGTGTATATATATATCCACACAACTTACATGAGCTCTTATGTTATCTTTAAGAGCTTCTTTTTAAAAAATAATGAGATTGACCTAAGCACAAAACAATAGCATCTGAAACCAGCATCTTTTAAACAGAGAACTGATGAAGTGTGGTTCAGGGTCTAATTTTTAATTCTTCATGGATACTTTTGCATCCAAGTAATTCAGGACTGAATTTTCTGAGTGCAAACAGTGATCTCCCCTGTGTGCAATAGATGGGGTCTAATAGTGAGTGCACACACTGCAGCCTCAGTGGGAGCAGATATAAAGGGACTCACCACCCAATCCTTGATGGTTGACAACCAAGACTGTCACACTGCAGGAACTCAGTACCTTTGTAAGCTCTATCTCTCCATGACATGCGTTTCAAAATGGTTTCAAAGTGATCAAAGATAAAACAGATAGATGGAAGGCATAAACTTCCTACCTTAGCCAAAAAGACCAAAAATATATTGCACCTTACAAATTTTCTGACTAGAATGAATAAACTAGAAGACCAATCAAATCAGAAAACTACTCTTAAACTGTGTGGCAGAATCCGCTTAGCTGTGAGAGTGACGTCCTAAACCACTTGAAGTTAATTGAAGTTTAGAGGTTGACTTCAGCATAGCTTTGTCCTGGTTCTGTATGCCTGAATGTTGAGAGGATAGAATTGCACCAGCTTTTAGCCACAGCCCAGCAGTGGGATTCTAAACCATTCTAACTCTTTTGAAAGAAGTCCACCTTTCAGAAACTTGTCCTTGCTCTTGTTTGCTGAGAGCGAGAAGGACACACTCTCCTTTCAGAGGAGAGGTGTGATGTTCAGATTATTTAAGGCCTCACTGTTAATGCAAATGCAGCTCAGTTATCAATATTGAGATACTATAAATAGATCATGCTTGCTGTTTCTCAATATTTGTTATGTGATAAGTCTTAAATTTGAAACAAAAGTACCAGGTAGAATGCTAGAATTTTTTTGTTGTTGAATTGTTTAAATAAATACAAAAGAAAACAAAAGATTTATAGCATGCCTCTTTTTGTATGTTTGTATCTTTTGAAATTAGCTATTACAGTGCTTTGTAGTAATAACAAGCCAATTTGTAACTGACTAAACTGATTAACAGATAGTCTTTTTGTCTTTTTCAAGCATGGATGTCAGCTGAGGCTGTACACAGTAGTTCAAATTGCATTCTCCAGTGCAGAAAGTGTCAAGATTTTGACAAGTGAAGTCTCCAAACCTGGGCTTTCTCCAGCTGAGACAAGGAATTTAAAACTAAGAAAGAAGTTCTAAAAGCATTTTTGCAACCCACAAATTCCTTTTTTGCTACACTCTCGTCTTCTTTCTAATCCTTAAAAGACCTGTCTTAATTTGTTCTGAAATCTTCTACACCCTATTTAAGCCCATAATATGTCTTCAGACTCAGTTTAAGACATGTTGTCATGGTACTTAAGAATCTTTGCTCTTGCAGTGCCACACAATCAAGATTTTCAAAATTCAGGATGGTTATTCCTGAACAAACATAATTTGGTTTCTGGGTGCTACTCACATATTAAAGGCTGTCTGAAAGTGCTACTCTTTTTCTTTCTATTTGTGCTCTCTTCCTTTCAAAGAGCTTACATCCTTCTACCTTAGAAATATTTTCAATCTTATTACTATCGATATATAAATTGCTTTTAAGAATAACCACTTAATTCAAATTTTGCTTAGGCTGCTTGTGAAAAATAAATTTAAAAAAATAGAAGGATTCTCTTAGTTAGTATTCCCGTTGTCTCTTATTGTCTGTTATGACTATCTAAACATATTTATGCTAGTTCATGCCTAAAAGGTCTCAGCAAGACCATGTAATTACTTAGTTGAGCTATTAATTCATTTGTTGTTAGTTTTGTTCCTTTGAAATTTCCTCATTAAATTATTGCAGGGAACTGTGTTTGCACAGCAAAAGAGAAAAATACAAGCTCTTTATTGCATTCTTTTAATACTCCTTTTATCTTTAAACTAGCTAATTAGCATATTAATTAGCTAGATATAGTAGTCACAATCCTACAATTACTCTGGGTACAATATTCTATTGATTTAGTATAACACCATTTGTATTTATATCACAATAATATCTTAACTTTGTTCTGATATGTCAATTATTTCAAAATTAAACCAATTCATCATTAGTTCAATGTCTTCCATCATAAGTATCCAAGTAAACTTTTTGTACTTTGTCAAAAGTTTCCAGTCCTAACAAATTAATACCAAAAGCTTGAATTAAAATTACATTGGTCAAACATATTAAAAACTTACTCCTTTTCTATTTTTACAATTAAAACTTCTATTTGTTGCTTTAGACAAACTCCTTTTCTTGACACCTTCCAAAGCAACAAAAGAACCCAAACCTCCATATTCCAGTAACAGCTCTGAATGAGCAGAACAGCTTGTCAAATGAATGACCAAAAACATTCCTTGCTCCGATTCAAAGTGCTTCTGAGGGTCATTTTGGATATTACCAGAAGAACACTCACTATCACTACCCATGTCTGGCTTCTCTCCTGCTCATGTTCTTCATGTTATACCTCATATGGTTCTAATTACAACTTCCAAATACACCACTGGAAAGTTAGTGCTTTCCATAAGAATATGAGCCATGTGCATCTCTTGACTCAACAGGAGAAAGCAAAGAAAATGTGTTGAAGCTCCCAACAGCTGATGTCCATGGTTCACACTTCAAAAATCAATGTAAAGATTTGTTTTCAGCAGATGAGAGGAGAAAATATATCCACTTTAGTACAGTGGTAAGTGTCCCCACCTGGCGTGTGGGAGACCCGGGTTCGATTCCCGCCAGGGAGACAGTGTTAAGAGTTGGACTCGATGATCCTTGTGGGTCCCTTCCAACTCAGAATATTCTGTGAAGTTCTGTGAAAAGTACGCAAAGCATGACACCATCTACTGTTATTACCCTGCCAAAGAATTGTCTCTGTCCACTTGCCCAATAGCAACTCCAAGGCCTGACCAGGAATAAAACAAGCAAAGCAGATATACGTTATTTCTAGTTTGTTAATCATGCTGGGCTGCCCCTGACCTCCAGTAATTTTTCTAAGTGCTTATACAGTTGCTGCATCATGGTAGCCTTGCTGACCTGGAGAAAGGGCAACAACTGTATGTACAGAACACTGACTGGTTCTTCTCAGTCTCATTCCCACCCAAAACTGAGCCTTCCAGGATGGGCTGAGCTGAGAACAGCTGCTCCAGGTGGGGGTATTTCAGAACAATGTATCTCAGTAATAATTTCATAATGGAGCACATTACAGTTCATGGTATAATGAAAATATTTTGTGTTTGCAGGGTTAATATGCTACAGTTTGGTACAGAATTGCCAAAATATGTCAGACAATAAGTATCTGATGGCAGTTTCAGCATAAATGCCCACACTCACCAAGTCTAATCGATCTCCTGGAACAATAATACTACATTTTCTGCAGCTGAACACTTTACAATACAAAGAACTAATTTAAATACAATATTCCAGTAATGCCCACTATGGTAGCTGAGATCTATGTTTCCATATGAATTGAAACAGGCACAAATATTTATAGCACAATCTGATAGCTTGAATACAAAATGTGTATCTGGATAGTAGTGCAGTGACTTTAACAAGTTTATTACAAGGCCGAGGACTACATGGGTGACTACACTGGTGAGACAGTGCTTCCACACTGCAGCTGTTCCCAGCAGCTTCCAATGCACAAAAAGCTCTGTTCCTGCACAGTGTGATAAGAGTCAGTCCACTCTGCAGTGCTCCTTCCCTTCCCCTGTCTCTCCTCAAGTCCTCTGGACTAGGGCAAAAATCCAAGGCAATTTAAAAATAAAAAGATTAATTACACGCTTCCCACTTATCATAATTCCATCTTTGCAATGGCCTGTTGATATTAACAAGTGTTTATGAAGTCACAGAAATGAGACTGTATTTCACAAGCTGGCTGTGGGCTTGTGGGAATGTACATGATGTACTTTTATGGGGTTTTTTTGAGAAGCCTAACAGACCTGGGCATTTTATATTCAGTTTTATATAGACATTGACGTATCAGATGATTTACAGTGTGTATGCTTTGCATTTATTTGAAATATCTGTGACAAGTAGATATTTCTGAATTAGTGATCTAAAGATTTTTTTTGATGATATAATTATGAGCTGGAGGCCAAATTTTTAGAAGTGAATTTGGTGGTATATTTGCAATTCAAAGAAGTTACTTAAATTAACAAAAATGCCCTAAAAGAACAGCTGTCTACCTGACTGATCCGAGAAAATGAACACTGAAAATAAACAGCTGCCCTGTAGAAGACTATGTGATAAAACTAATCACCCCTTGCATAATGTATTTATTTTCCCCCTGTGCTTATTACAGACCTGGTGAACCTTCAAAGCTATAAATATTTAAATGTAAGAGACCTCCCAGATATCTGAGTTCAAATGAAAGTAGGATTTCAGTAGTCTGATTAAAGCAAATCCAGATGTCTTCGAGAAACCAGTTCTGATTGTTACATAACATTCCAAACTGCTTTTGTTCAGTATTTTTGGTAATTTTTTTGGTTTTTTATAGCAACTAATCCTATTTAAATTACCTTTCTGGTAAAATCTGAATGTTTTTCATGCAATACAAGACTCAATGTCTGGACAAAGGCTACAGTTCTACTAGCATCACAACAGCAACATATTAGAGAGGCAAAAAGTACATATTGAATTATATGTTTTGAAAAGATCCCTGGATACCATACATTATCATAGATCTTCAAAAATCAAGTCACAAATATTAACCAAATAATAACCAATAGCCAAGATGTCGCAGCTATGTCTTTTTCACTTTGAAAAAAGTAGATAAAAGCATAAATAGAAGTACGGCTCCCTCAAAATAGTTTTAGGTTCAAACCAAAGGATGAGCTTCAGATGCAGGTATTTTTACAGCAATAAGGTCTCAGCAGCCATGACCCAGACTAAGACAGTGCCTTGAGCCCTGGTGGTGAAAAACTGCTCTGCGACAAATGAAGTAAAATGTTTGAAAACAATTTGATTTCCCTCTTTTCATGTCCATGCACCGAAGGAAAGTGAGATGTCCTTTCCTTTGGGCCTTTCTTCCACTCCAGCAATTCTCAGCAATTTCTACCATTGACATAGACCCCAGAATATGCTGTTTTCTCCCCCATTCCTGAATCACAGCTCCTCCTAGGATAGTCCAACACCAAGAAATTTAGTAACAACAAAGGATATAACATCCAGACCAAACCAAGCCTCACCTTGTAGGTATTAAGCATAGCATGGAATCTGATATATGAGGCAATCCATGGTATCCCCAAAGTCTCTTTCGGGAAGCATGATTTGGAATGCTGCCACCAGCACTGAAGCAACCAGAAAGCTGTGATGGCCATGGATTTGGTTTTTGCACTAATGTGCCTCGGATGCACCTGTTGCAGTTTTAAACATCACAACCAACACTTTTCAGGGCTTTCTCCTAAAAGATTTCCAGCTCCCATCTTCCCAGGTCCGATCAGCCCTCCTGCCATGCTGCACAATCTACCAAATGGCCACAGGGTTTTGTTCTCAATGTGCAATGCTCAGTTCCTATAGAGTCAACTGTGTAATTTTTCAGGGTGAGCATTTTACTTTTATCCGTGTATAGATCTTCATTGGAACTGCTCACAAAGAGATGTAGGATCTACTGGGCAGGAAGGCCAGGATAAGCAAATATAGATTCCTTTACTCTATTTGAATTACTAAACTGGAAAGCTTCTGTTTATGCTAATTTATTAAGATCTGCCTGTTACCAAATCAGGCCACTGCCTCTCTCAAATTCAACCATTAAAAAGCATTTATAGTTGTCACTTGCCCAGGTGCACAGAAGGAGGAACATGCAAGGAGCAGCCTCCCTTTTGACGCTGCCACAAGGGCTGTATTTTCTGACTAAACCCTATAAAAAGTGAGGAAAGTAAGTAGAGATGTTTCAGTCAGTCAGCAGAGGTGGCAGCCTGGAAGGAAAAGCAAAAGCTTGTAACAGCTTTGCCCCTGAAGGCTATAACAGACATTTGTCTTTTTGTGGCATGTACTTTCTTTTACCCCTTCACAGCTGTGCTGAGAAGATCCACTTCTCAGCCGAGTCAACAGAAGTCTTTCCACTGATTTTAATGAAAGTTTGCAGTGTGGCCTCTCAGCAAGGACAGAATTTCTTTCTTTTCTTCTTTTTAGTTCAAAAAATTCCTTACACAAACTGCTTGGAAGAACTTAAAGGAGATTAACAACAATATTCTGAACTAGTTTAACCTAAAAAGAATATGTCTCTGCACACTCAAATGTTATGAATATTCAGTACAGCCCCCCTCAGTAGACATTCTTTGCAAGACTATTTTTACAAAAAGCCATTTTGATGTGACACATAGAAAAGATAAGACTTTTTAAACAAAATAGGATTCACTGGAAATACTTTTTAATGAAATTTTTATGCTGTGTAATCTAGCCTGCCTGCACTCCTTTGGCCCATCCTCCATGGGCTGCTACAATACATTTTACAGTACAGCTTGTGAAAAGAAGGACCAAGCTGGTCAATTCTTGAGCCTATGTATATGAATATGCTATTAAAAATAGGAGATGACCCAGGAATATCTAAAGACTAAACCACTTAAATAGCACACCCTCACTGTACCATCAAATCTGTTTCACATTCTTTAAAATTAATAACAAAAATAGATCTTAAAAAAACCATTAATAAACAAGCACAAGAGAAAAACATTTTAAATAGCTCCTGTTAATTGTGTTTATCTCAGTGTGAAGCCATGTCAAAAAGCCTGCAGCAAATGTATTTTGTTAAAAGTACCACTTGCACAGCAGGCATTAAACATTAGAAAGCAAGCTTGTCATTAGTGGTCTACAACTGAAAAGGCTACTAAAACTCAGCTAAATTATTAATATGGTATCTTAAAAACGTCAGATGGAGAATTAAACTCCTTTTACACAGTACATGATTTTAACACTACTTTTTCATCATGTTAGTCCATTAGTAGTGTCCCAGCTTGTATAATCTCGGAGAGGACAAGAGGGCAGCCACATGCCAACTTTGGTTTGCATTCTTCAGTGTGGGAAATCTCTACTGCTCTCCCCCTCTGCCTCTGAGGTTCACAGATGCATGTGCTTACACAAACGGAGCTGATGAAAGAAGCAAAATTCTCAGGTTGTTTATACAGCTAAAGAAGTGTAAAAGGTAACATTTTTTAAAAAATTTAAATGCACTGTGGTGTTTGAGATTGCTAGTACTTCTGTAGATGCATTTTCAGGATGTTTTTAAGCCAGTCTAACACTGAGCTGACACTGAAGGGGACAGTTCTGCTCTTCTTTGCCCATCCATGTCTGCTGGGGAGATTAGTTAGTTGGTTTATGAAAGGAAACATTCTTGTCTTTCAGGGCTATTTTTCTACTGGAGCAGCTATGCCACCAATACGGAAAAAAAAGAGAAGCACAGGGAGAACCAAGGTGCAAGGTAGGAAGAAGAATGTTTTCGGTAGTAGTACACTACTGAACCGGCTTTAACATAAAACCACTGAATCTGGTTTAAAGAGAAGGGTTGAAATCTGGAAAACAACACTGTCCACTAGGAATTGAATATCTCAAGAAAGGCAGTGAGCTACATATTGTATAAGTCTATTTAAAGTTTTCTTTGCTCTTGCAATTCATTCATAACGTTCCACCATGAACAGGCAATACCTACACACAATGCAATGCTTTTTCCTGTTGGTCTTTGAAATCTGACAGAATAAGAAAGAGGAGAAATACAAGATATCCCTTAGCAACACAGCTATGATGAGAAATTGTGTTGCTTTACAACATGAACAGACTCTCACCTCAGCAGGCTATACTCTCAACCACCAGCTGCATGGGTCAACGCACACATTCATCTACCATGCTGAGAAAAGAACTTCTGGGAGTTTGGAGCTGATTTTGTTTATTTTTTTCCCTTACAGAAGTTTACACTCATTCTACAGATTACTTTTAGTCACGAAGTGATTCTGAAAAGACAATGCAAGCCCAAACACACAATTCTACCCAATTCCTATAGTTGAAAAGAAACTGCCAAAGGTTACGTGTTCTGATACCATCAAGGTTCACAAAGCAAAAGCTTTAAAAATAAATATTTTATTCATAAATGTTATATCTGTAATGCATTTGATACTAGCTCTGAGCCCTTCTTGTAAAGTAATTTGTTTCTAAGTTCAGAGAGGATGGAATAAGATACAAAGAAATAACATGAGGAAACTCATACTTGTGCCAGCAGAGTAGAAAAGTCCCTTGGTATCAAACACAACTAGCTTGCTTCCAGACTTTTCCACAAACAATGAGCGAGAGCACAACTAGTATTGATGAGAGCCACCACTGCAGCCAGAGATCAAATGAGCTGTTCAGTGTGTCTTGGGTGAAGGCGCTGTGACAGCCCAACATTATTTTGTGCTGGTGTTCCTGAAGACTAAACCCGATACCAGTAGGATAATCTGGGAATCCTCAAGTTAAAGGTCATCTGCTTAGTATGGGTGTCTTGGGGAGCAAAGAAATGTACTCCTTCCTGAACTTCAGTGTCTTAGAGACTGAAATGTTTCTCAAGCTATTATTTAAACAACAGTAAAAGTCACAATGTGCCAGTCATTCAAGGTTTGATGAAATAAAGCAGGCTTCTAAATGTAAGCCAAAATTATTATATAAACCCTCTAAATAAGCCCAAGCCAAAAGCCACTTGAAAATATCAAAGACTTTCACTCTCTATTTCAGGCAGCCGGTAACCTTGGCCCACAATAGAAACTCAGACAAGGGCAACATACGTGTACAAGGCCAAGCCAGGTAACAGCCCCCCTTATAGTCCTGTCTCTGCTAAATGAACCTTAAGGTCTTTCATTTTACTTATAAAATCTTAATGTCCAGGCTCCTGCCTATTTGAGGAATCACATTCTCCATAAAATATGGTATTAAGAAAAGTATTGAAGCCTGAAAGCCCTTTCCATTTAAGAGACTAATGTCAGGATATTATCCATCATACAACTCCAGATTACAATGTGTTTCTTCTCTCTACTTTGGTGAAAAAATACAAGTTTCCAGTCATATAAGGCAACACTGATTTCCTCAGAAAATGGGGAATGAAGACCAGATACATTAAAAGCATGGACGGGTACCAGAGGATTCAATTGAAAGAGTAGAATTGAACTACAGGAAATTGTGTTATTTGATATTCTAGTCCAAAAAAGAACTCAAATAAATGAATAGTTCCCCCACAAAGTGACTCCAGTAGGTTTTCTGGGAAAGTGTTCCTGGAAATTCTGACAAAAACTTACGCTAGGTTGATTACATCTGTGGCAGTGGCACAGGACTGGCTCTGGGGAAGAATGCCCCATGGCCAAAGAACATATCACAGAACCACATAATCAGTAAGGTTGGAAAAGACCAAGACCATAGAGGTCATCAAGTCCAACCTATCACCTATTACCTAACCTAGCCAAACCTGTTACCTAACCTGTTGCCATCCTCCTACCAACACACCATCTTACCTATAACACACTCCCCTAATAATATGTCCCTAGAAATATACAAACCAAAATATTTTGAATCTAAAAAATAGCATCTCCTATCTTTCTCTAGCCAGCAAATGATAATGCTCTGGTTGCTTAGGTTGAATTTTGAACTTTTAATCACTGAGCAAGTTTTTTACTCCCCCCCCCAATTCTTTAGAAAAGTGTGTTTGGATTATTTACTTTTTAAAAAATACAAATCCAAACAAATATTTTAAGTTAAAATGAGGGAGAGGCAGCAGACTGAACGAAACTAACTGACAAAATCAGAGAATAAAAGTGAGAGGGGTGAGTTTTCTTCGCTTAGCCTTTTCTCACAGCTTAGCCAACTACTAACATTAGTTACCATTCAAATGCCTCTCTCCTCCTCTCAGGCTCTACTCAGCCACAGACAGAGGTATTAAGAAACACTTGTTCTGGTTATTTTATCCACATTTTAATAATAATTAAAAAGTGTTTGTCATATCATTTGTTCTGCCACACACCGCCCCCCCCATGCTCTCTGTTTTAGATATGAGTGTTAGTCTTCGTGACCACATTAAACCCTAAGTACTTCAGTTTTTCAGCCTTCTTCAAATGATGACTTTTATAGGGAAGATCCTAAATGTTGATATAAATGTTATGGTTGACAGATTAAGCCAAGAATAAATAAAACTGGTATTTTATTGCAGCAAGGATGCAGTCAGTGTTGTGTGAAATGAGGTGGTTTAGGAGACTGAGAAACACAAGAGTCATCTCCCTGAGCAGTCAGAAACACTTAACAATAATATTTAGAAATACACAAATCCCAATACGATTAAGATTTCACAGAGGAGACAGGTTAATTGCCCATTTATTAAGTACTTAGGGTCTACTCTTATTTTTAGAATGACATACAGAAATGCTTGGATGAGTACAGAACAATACTTTCATCAATATTAACTCAAAAAAACACGTAGACCATGGCTGAAGACATTTAAGGCCTTTCTGCCCCACTTTTGAGTTCTTTCATGTGTACATTTGATAAAAGTGTGACCACAGACTATTCAACACTGACAGCAACCTCGGATGTGTTCGTCTCTGCCGAGATAACTAAGGTAGCCCATAATACAATGGCTCCAGAGGACACTATGGGTTCTTCGCTGCTGACAAACGGCCGCATCTCATGGACGGCACGTGAGCAAGACATGAGATTTCAGTACAGATTCAGCAGTCAGACAATTTATTCTCACTTCATGGAGTCCAATTTTCTTTCTTATTGTGCTAAATCAATGGCTCTTATGACAAAGCTTCATGCCATTTGCAGTGTCAGCTGGACTTCTCGTGCTTGTCTGGGAATTGGTTGCAATGGGATAAAGTTTAAGTCTCTCCTTCAATTAACGGTTAAGCACAAAGAATAAAATCACTACAGGTATTAGCTCTTTAAATACAGTCCTTCTCCTGCACTAATCAGCTTCTTTTTCATTTTATTCATTACTAATAAGGAAGTAGGGACTCTGTATGTCATATCTGTCAAACAGTGAGGCTCTGACCTACTTTGCTGCTATATTAGGGACAATATTCCATCTATAGAGAACTGCAATAAAAGAATTTATTTAGCTAGAAATTTTTGGAGGCAATAGGACCTGTCTTAAGTGAAAGGAATTTTTTTTAAACAAAAATGGATGGTTATTTAAAAAAAAAAAAAATCTCACCTTTGAGAAAATATCCTAAAGAGACATGAAATCATGATGCACCATAACTTTTTCAAATACTTATTTGCCTGAGACAGGTAGAAACAAAAAAACTAGACAGATGCACTGACATTTTTCTTGATAGATTCATAGACTTACAGTTCCCAAAACTTCTATGTTCAATAACATTTCATTAGTATACTCCCGTGTATTTATTACTATGCATTATTAATACAGATATGCGCCTAGGAGATGTACAGTTTGCAATTATTTTTCCTCTCAAAACATAATAGCCTCACACTGGACTTGTTGCAGCTACAATATTTCATGTCTGAATGTTCCTTCAGACATTCTGAGACTGTGACAGAAATTTGTATTTGAACAGAAAAGCTGTCAAGAACGTGCTGTGGTGCCATCCATCACAGTTTTAATCCTGACCATACTTAGATATTAGTGGAGCTGTCTGTCCAGCACACTAAACAAATACTGAAATTATGCCTTCTGTTCTTACATGCTAAAGCTACAAAGTTAGACTGAATTCAATGGGCCTGTATTACACTCTATTAATTTCCTATTAGTTCTCAGCTATGCAAAATCCAGCCACATTGTCAGTGTGGTTTAGACATGCAACCTTGATTTCAGCATCAAAAAATGGGGCCTGTCACTTCTCATAATTTTACAGAAGATTCTACAAATGTAAATCCTTTTTCATCCTGTCATCCTTTTATGTACTTAATGAGTTTGCTCACTAACAGTGCAGAATCTTAATTTTGTATTCAGAAATATTAACACTTACTATAACTTTAAGCTCCTGAAGTAGCTGCTCAATTAAAGAGTAATTTATACATTTACACTTAGTTTTGCACAAAGCAATGACATTTAGTGTTTTGATTCTCTTTCTTTTCCCCTTCCTCTCGTTTGCAGTTTACATTCCCAAGGAAAAGAGTTACAGTTAAAAACTGAAGATTCTAAAACAAAATCTTTAATCAGGAGCATATTATGTAGTATAATATGATTCCGTAGCAGTTAAAATTTAACATTTGTAAAAACAAATGGCACGCACTTGACAGGCAAATTACACATGGATTACCATTTGTTAAAATTTCATCGCAGAAAATAGTTTAACTGTTGTGGATATGAGCCAAGATCAGCCTGACAAGTACTTTACATGAAAGATTAGCATATTCTTTTCCAGAGGTTTTTACTTAATTTAGATGCATCGACTTTTTGTCGCCATTGCTGACCTTTATGTCTAATCAAAGTCCCTTTGAATCCAAATCCCCAAGCTTTTATCTCTCCTGACAGCTTTTAATTTGAAGGCTTGTAATAAAGTCTATTAAAATTCAAAATGTATTAGTGTTTAAAGCTTGGTTCACTCGCTGGATTTTCAGATATGGAACTTCAATGGGTTGTTTACAGAGACTCCAAACTTTCCATTTTAAGCTTTACAGCAGGTCAAAAAAGCCCTTTGGAGGAGGAAATCAATCTGGTTTTCTAGTTATAACAGACAAAGATGATATATGTGGCACAACCATAAAAAGTGAGAATCTACAAGTAGCAGTTTACATAGATATTAAGTTAGGCCTTCAGTTCTTCTGTGAGAGTCCTGTGTCTTCAATTAATTTAATATTGCCATTTCACCCAAGGTAACCAGAATTCCCCTAGAAGACAATATAAATTCAGTGCAATGGCCTCTGTGCAGCTTGCAGCCTGCCAGGCTACAGGATGCCAAAGCCAAGCAAGCAGCGCCTCCATATCTAAATCCCCCTTGAAGTGAAATAAGGTCAATTTCCCGGAGTCACCTGCAACTGCCAGCTCACAGAAGAATACGGCAATCACTATTTCCATCTTAATTAAGGTAATTACCTTAAAAATAGTAGGGTAATTAGGAGCAAAGTTCTACACAATCACCAAAATACATGATTAAAAGACCTTCATATTTTTGCTTTTTTAAAAAACCTTCTCATGTTCAAGTATGTCATCCCTTCAGTTGGAATTGTTCTATTCTCCCACAGTAGCATATACAAATCCAATATATCTATATCTGATTATCACACATAATCCTCATGTTCCATCAGCCAGCAATCACCCTCAAAGAAGAAACTGTAGATGTAAGATGACTAAAGAGTAGCCTAAAATAAGTTGACATTACAAATATGTTTTTAAAGAAACATATATTTGAAACCTACAATGAAATACAGGTAAGATTTGTATTTGCATGGATATCAATTACAGAATTATGTAAAAGACCCCTGAATACTGCTGACCCTCCTCTTACTTCATCCACCAAGTTGATGTCTATGTAATCCAGAGAAAAGAATGAATACAGCTTTTGAGACAAGTGAAGTAAAAATCCAGCTAGTGGCCAGTCACAAAAGGTGTTCCCCAGGGCTCAGCACTTGAGTCAGTTCTGTTTAATATCCTTATTGACGATCTGGACAAGGGAAGTACACCCTCAGTTTGCAGATGACACCAAGCTGTGCAGGAGCACTGATCGTCTGCTGGGGGGAAGGAATGTTCTGCAGAGGGATCTGGACAGGATGGATTGATGGGCCAAAGCCAATTGGATGAGGTTCAACGAAACAAGGTTCTGTACTTGGATCAAAACTACTCCATGCAGTGCTCTAGGGTTTGGAATACAGTGGCTGGAGAGGTGCCTGAAGGAAAGGGACCTGGAGGTCCTGGTGGCCAGTGGCTGAACACAAGCCAGAGTGTACCCAGGTGGCAAAAAAGGCCGGCATCTTAGCCTGTACCAGCAATATTGTGCCCAGCAGGACCAGGGACCATCCCTCTGCACTGGGCATTGGGAAGGCCACACCTTGAATTCTGTGTCCAGTTCTCAGCCCCTCACAAGAAAGACATTGAGTGTGTCCAATGAAGGGAATGGAGCTGGGAGAGGGTCTGAAGCACAAGTCTGATGAGGAGTAGCTGAGGGAGCTGGGGGTTTTTAGCCGGGAGAAAAGGAGGCTCAGGAGGAACCTTATTCTCTATGCCTAACTTCTCACATTTATTTAACTTACTCTAAGTCCAGCCCAACAAATTATGAATCACCCTCATCTCGCATCAGTGAAATGCCAAATGACACAAGGAAATTCTGAAATATAGAATCTAGGACACCAGTTGCAAGAATGCATTGAAGAGTCCAGAAAGGTTATTTGCAAAATTATCCTGGATACATATGCAGAGGAGGAAGGTCTGCACTCATTTCTTAGTACTGAAATCAACAGGAATATGAAGGTGCAAGTGTAGCCAGGCTGCATCAATAGACATTTGTCTGTCTTTTATTTCCTCCTGTTGTTCATTTCATGCATTTCTGTTTATGACTTCCTCATTTCCAGAGGCTGATAACTAAAATAAGCCGAACATCTTCCATTGCTTCAGCTGCTTCCAAAATACTACTAGAAACTTTCTGCACAGTGCCTGCAGACAGATGTTCCTCATGTCCCAGTGCCATTTTCTGGCACTCTAGTGAAGCATGTTCTGAATGTCCTCAATGTCACTCCATTTTCAGAACCAGATGAGCTGTTTCTTCCTGAAACAGCATTGTATCACCCAAAGAATTTTAGTACAAATATGTTTCTCTACGTAATATACTTATTTTTCAAAAATAGCTTTTGTTTTGGCATTATTAAGAACATATTTGTACCTATAATGAATGTGTCATTAACCAAGAACCAATGCACTTTACCCTTCCTTGAACAACAACACAAAACTGAGAATTTCTCTCATCTTGAATCAAGATTTAGAGTTCCTCTTAATCTAGAGTTTTGTTAAATAAAGTTTATATTTTAAATAATTTTTTCTATAATCCTTTTTATAGAACTATGAATTTTTTTCCTGCATAACTAAGAAAACAAATAAAAGTGAAATTTCAATTTCAAAGAATCGTCCTTATAACAAAATCTTCAACAAATATGATTATCCTAAGCAAAGAAGTTAAAAATAAACAATGCATTTATAGGCTTAGATTCTGTGGTGATAGAAAATCTCTCAAATCTTACAGTATTTTAGAGGTGTAGAATTGCTCAGATGTTAAAAAAAAAAAAACCCTCACAAAAACACAACCACCAAACAAAAACACCCCAATTCCACAGCTCTAGATTATTTGCAAGAGTTCAAGGTGATGTTCAAAACAACACCAAAATAAACTAAATATCTATGACTGCCAATTGAGTTCTAGAAATTACTAGTCAGCCTATTTGACCTCAATTTTCCACATTATTTGCAAGCATTTATGCAAAACTCACTGCATCCTGTAGACGTAAAGAAGAAAAATGGGACAAGACGATGAGGCAAGTTGGACATCATCATTTCAAGATTACAACATTCCCCTGACGTTTCTCTGCTGCTCCATCACTGGGAGTTTTTTGTCAATGTTTGTGCATTAACATCACTAAGAAAGCCTTACTGCTGGTTGTCACTGATTTTAAATCAGCTTTTATAATATCTCTTTATAGAGATATATGTGCAGAACATTTTCTGCCTGATTTGCCCAATGGTCTTCTATTAGCCTGCTCTTCCTACGTGGAGGAAAAGGAGCCCCTCCAACATGTGCTGCTCACACAGGAGGGGTGATTAAGTGGCAAAGCAGAGTTTTTTCATTGGTTTTTTTTTCTTTACAAGTATTTTATATGTATTTTCCACTTGATTTAGAAGACAGTTTATTTTCCAAAGTTAGAAGGCGCATAATTGCTCATTAAAACTAGTTACACAGAATGAAGTTCTAAAGTTCACTCCTGTGAAGAGAATGAGAAGTGACCAGTATAAAGATTTCAAGAATAAACTTTAGACCTCTGAGGGCAGAAGGTTGATGTGTCAGAAAACAATGAATTTTAAGAGCATCCTTTAAAATACAAAGTCTTTGCAGACTCCAGCTCCAGTTATTATCAGACTGATTGAAGTTGTTTCTAGGCACCCATGTTAAAATTTATCCTTTTCATTGTTCTCTGCAAGAACAAGCAAACAAACAAACAGTAACTGGAAGAATTCCTGTTCAGTTTTTTTAGAAGCTTGTGTTTTGTTTTTTAACTTTCTTTAGATGTTGGTACATGATTTTTAATTAAGGGATAAGTGAATTTTCATAACAGATCCAAGTAGAGGAAACATATATCATTCCCATTTTATGGATGAGACACAATAAGAATCAGGTAAACAAAAGATCTGTTCATTTCAGATGCAGAATTCGAGAATATGGGACATAATTGTTTACATAATAGTATTCTCTGCTGCAGCACTTTATATTTTCGAAGCACAGCTTACAATGCACTATGAGATGTCAGTCTCCAGTAGTTCTGTAAATCAGACCTTGGTTATTTAGATAAACAGCAACAAAATGAAACACAGATATTAGGGTAGTGTGTTATAGGTAGGATGGTGGGTTGGTAGTAGGATGGCAACAGGTTAGGTTAGGTAACAGGTTTGACTGGATTAGATTGGTAATAGGGGACAGGTTGGACTTGACGATCTCTAAGGTCTTTTCCAACCTTACTGATTCTGTGACTATCTGTGAAACTTTTTTTCTTGAGTGACCTAAGAGCTTTGTGGCAGAGGCTGGGACATAACCACTTCCCCAGCAAAACACTGAATCCTCTCACAAGTCTTCCTTTTCCTTACAATTGTCTGCATGATTGCCTTGACATTGTCCATATTCTCTGCTCGATAATTTGGTGGCAAAATAGAGGAGATGTACCTGTCAGTGATTCCCATCAGAGGATCCACACTCTACTCCTAATGGAAAGAGAGACACCTCATATTACATTATTGTAATCGATTTGGTATGGAAGGTAGTTCAGCTCTCTAAAGCATCCCAAACATAACAAGTTCATAAATGCACATTAAGTGAGTTCTATGATTTTGAAAGTACTACCACAAATTTCCAGCTTCAGAACAAAATAAAAGATCTGCAGCATGCCACCACTCAAAGCAAAAATGACATCATTACATTTATCCATACCTCCAGGATATATTATAACTTCAGTTTATCAAGTCAAAATGTCAGTGAAAACAAGATAAATTTAATACCTCAATGCAAGTTTTTCAGAATCTCTGGGGATGATTTTGGAAACTCAAGTGTAGGACCCATTGGTGTATTCAGTATGGTTAAGCACAGAATACCTTTTATTCAAAATAGACAGGTAATTTCCTATTTAAAGGCTGATATATGTAAAAGAATAATCATAATATTAATTTTCTGTTTGTAACTTATGCCTGCATCAATTACACTATGAAGCCATAGAATAAGTCTGATAGTTGAGCAGCAAGAAAATACTTAATGAGCCAAATGATACTTTCCAGCACCACTGCTCCTGATTCGCATTATATGGGGAGACCAAAACAAAAACCCCACCACAATCAATCTCTGTTGAAATATACCGTGAGAAAGAAGCTGTAGAATTGTCTTTCTGGGTGGGAGCTAGAGATAGTGAGTACGTGCTACAGCAAAAATCAACTGGCACAAACATTAGAAAACTATTCTTTGAATCCCATCTCTGTAACTGAGATGTGAGGCTGAGATTAATAATTCTAAACTAGAGCACAGAAATGCAAACTATTTGATTCCCTAGAGCAATGCCTCGCTAACAGGGGTAGACTTACCAATGGAGAACATGTGGAAAGATTTTCTAAGAGCTCTGCACTAGAAATAGTGTTTCCCACTTGTGAACACTCAGGTGACATCAAAGTACTACCAGAATAGGAAGGAAATTTTTTTCTATTCTTGGCTTAGCTCTCCATAATAAAAGGTTTAGAAGACACATAAATGCAGCCTCTATCTTCCACTTAAACAGCAAAAAGCATATAGAAAAGTCCTTGGAACACACATGGAGGAGGCAAAATGTACTGTATCTGAGACATTATTAAAATAACAAAGACAAAGCCTGATGAGATTTTTTCTATCTATTGTAAGAAATGTTCTTTGTCAGTATTGGAGATTATTTTAAAGAGAAGAGCTCTTCAGCTTCTCATTACCGGTTTGAGGCTTTGCCAACTCAAGAGTCTGCACCACCTAATTTTTAAAGTAGAACCTAGAAGGACCACTGGGAGCAATGTCTGCTAAAAGAGCTAACTGTCTAATTTATCTAAAGCAGCATTTCAGGTGACCAAAAAATAATAGTACTCCTTATCAAAACATCAGTTTATCTCTAGTCCACACGTTTCAAAGGGGGGAATGCTGTCACGAGTAACGCAAAGACCTGGAGCAATGACCTAAAATTCTGAAAACTTCAAAGTTTGAATTTCTGGAATAATCAAATCCCAGTGGAAACTGAAATCAAATTATTGATTTGGCCTCCTTCAGCCAACGTTTCTATGGGTCTTAAAAAGCAGCTTCAACTTGCACCACATTGAAAAATCCAAATATTGAAATACCTAAGAGATTCCCTTATGTTCCTGGTGATGGCAACTCCGTGCCACAGGGCAGGGATGGATTAGTTCAGCATGAGCTAATTCCAGTGTCATAATGGCTAAAGAGCACAGTGCAGAGACACTCACAGGAATTTACTGGTTCAGGTTGGTATAAGTTAAGAGGTTATTGGCTTTTATTTCATTATAACAGGCAGTTATGCCAGAGGATATCTTCACGGAGAATTTGTGTTGATGGTGTTCCCAAGCTGATCATGAGGAAGAGGTCAAATTATTCTCCTTCAGCATTTACACTGCATTTGTCACTGTTCATTTTTGGCTCATGTACAAATATGAGGTTATACCATAGTGCGACCTCCAGGAGTAAGAAGAGCTCTATGCACCTTTTACATGACTCTGCAAATGAGAAAGGAAGTTTTCTCAGAGGATGTAGGTCATAACTACAGCCCCTACCATCTGGTCCTCAAAACCCCGTAAAGGAGGCTGAATATATTGCATTCCAGCAATCTCCATTGACAGACAGTCCCTCAAGGACTGTAACTAACTGGTGAAGTTTCAAACAACCTCCAAACTTCTTACCACCACTAGAGCTCCAGTAGTCTTATACTAGCTGGCTCTGTAGGAAACTATAAATTCAGTAGGAAACTGTATGAACTTCCTCCGTCTGTTCCCACTTTTACTGCATTTAATCTGCCTGTATTTGCAGCCAGAAAGCATTCATACCTGAAACTCACCCATTTTTTCATGTAATCCTCTTAATCAGCAATAGAGCATTTATATATGTAATGCTAGACTACATTTGATGGTGGTTAATACTTTAATTAGTTATTTACACATGGCAAAAATTACAGAAGTAATTAAGGATAGTCAGATTAATTAAAAGTATTAGGCAGTATTAAATGTGAGAGAACAGATTTTAGTTAAATCAAGTATTTTTTCATAATCTCTTCTATTTAGAAATAACCTATAGTAACACAATTAAATCTGAATCAGATAGTGCAAATCTATCATCACCATAATGTTTAAAAAGTAGCCAAAAGCAGTGCATGAACTTATTCTTTACTGTTTACTAAAAATGCCATCCTTACAGGCTACATTTCATTTCTCTCCATCTATTTGTTTTACCAGTGCTGATACGGAATGACTGATAGCAAGCTGAATTGATTGAAATGCTTTCTTAGTCTCACTGTAGCTTATCTATACACCTCTAAAATATTCGAGAAATGTATGAAAAATTCTATTCAGAGAAAGATCCCTCCTTTATCTACGTAAAACTCAATGTGATCCAGAGGACTGTAGATACTCTGTGGGTTCCAGCATCATGGTTCAGACAGTCTTTAGGCAAATCACAGATTTGTTACTGTGTGTGTGGATTCCAAGCTTGTATTTGTGGATGGGGTGGGACTGAGATGCACAATGAAATTACCTGCAATCCTGGTGCTTTCCTGCCCAGCATGGCCCTGCATCGGCTGCCAACCTTCCCCTACACTCAACCATCAGCTGCAGGCTGCAAAATCCCTTGTGAAGCGCATGAAAACACTGAGTTTTCTGAGTATCTACTACATACGGACTGTGTCTCAAGGCACAAAGTATGCTTAGTAAAGATGGGCTGTAATATCCAGATAACCAAGAAGTAAAAAACCAAAACAATCCAGGGTAAGTCTTGAATCCCAGAACAAGAAAACAAGACTTTTAGATATGGAAAGCCTGGCGTCATGATTGGTGAATCACACCTCCACCACAGTTCACTCGTAGTTTCCTTGATTAAATTACATACCAGGAAGAAGATGATATTAAAAAGCAAGTGTCACAAGGTCGTTTAGGTCAGGCAGTTACATTTGGGCTATTAGCAAGATGTGTGCTACTAAGTCATATCAAGCTCCTAAATCTAAACTGAAAGAGAGCAGGTTTAGATGGGACTTCAGCAAGAAATTCTTCACTGTGAGGGTGATGAGGCTCTGGAACAGGTTGCCCAGAGAAGCTGTGGATGCCCCATCCCTGGTGGTGTTCAAGGCCAGGTTGGACGGGAGTTGGAGGAATTTGGTCTAGTGGAAGGTGATGCTGCCAATGGCAGGGGGTTGGAACTAGATAATCTTTAAATGTTCTTCCAACCCAAGACATCTTCTGTGATCCTACAGTGTAGCATCAAAATATCATGATGAAAGCTAAAGGCTTTTAAATTCAGTGTTCTTGGTGTACATGTGCAAGCCAGAGTAAGATATTTAAGGTCCTTTACTCACAAATGAATCACCCACGACTGCCAGTGCTGTTTGTTCCTTTCCCGTATGTTCCAGTATACTATTTTGTCCTACTTTTGTGTGTATACAAAATTAGAATTGCAAGTTGCATCCATTTTCATCTTTAAATCGGTTTTATTTACAACCTCTAAAGTTCCTTGATTATTTCTAGTAACATTTGCATCAATGTTGACTTAAATTATTCATGACATTTCAGTTATATCATTGGGTGCTTCAAAGTAAAACTCAAAGTAACTTTTCTTTCCTGAGAACAAAGATATACTTTCCTTGCTCTCAAGCAGAAATTCAGAAGATGAAAGAAATGCCAAGAATTGTTAATAAACAAATTTGTGGTGTAAATTATAAACAGAAAAATGAAAATATTCCCAGTAGAAATAGAAAACTCTGTCTAAAAATGCCTCCAAACACCAATTAAGTATATCCAATTAGGATAATATTTGATTTATCTAGGTCAGGACTCAAGAATTTTTTTGCTGTCTAAGTAACATCCGAGTTACAACATCTTCCCACATGTGACTGGGGAAAGCTGCACTGACATCAGTCAGACCCAGAGGAGCACAGTGCCAACTGGAGACCTTCTGTGTGCTGCAGAGGAGCTGCTGGTGCCAGATGAGACTGTCCCCAACACACGAAGGGAGGTTCCTTTGGGCCACGGCCCAGCTCTTGTCTACTCCAGCCTTGGGGACTCAACAAAGCATGAGACAGGGCAAGTCAAGCCTCTTTCATACCCCTGCTCTCTTCTTTCCTCACCCCAGATAAAGACACACTTTTTACTCCTGTATACCTAAAGCAAATGGAACCATGTAAGAGCAGCACTTGCACGCATTTTTGCTTTAATTATTTCCCTTTACACTTCTAGGATATACAAAACAAGCTTCAAAACCCTGCATATTTATCCACCATAGTCTTATTTTCATGTCCTAACACTGAGACAGCCACCACATTTGTATATCCCAATGGAAGAGCAGGACATTATGAAACTCCCAGCTCTAGGCCTTCAATTAACACTCTAAATCAAAAGCTTTTCTTCTTTCAGTAAGTATGTATAATGACATTTTTTGATGAATATAAGAAATTATATTTCTGAATGAAATGCAACTTCACAGTATACAAATCAGCCATTCAATTTACATTATGAAAATGTGGTAACATTATTTCATAGGTCTGAAGTGAATTATTCCTAAAAAAACACAACAAAACCAAACCAAACCAAGAAAAAGAGACATTTGATAGTAATTCAACTTCCTCATAAGGTTTCCTTCAGTGCATGATTAGACATATTTATGTTTGTTTTCAACAACACAATTATGATTTCACACCAAGTCATGCAAAACTTGAAGTTTCATATGGCTTTGAATCATAATCAAGTAGAAGTGTATGAAAGGCTGCCAAAATTTACAACATTGTGACAAAAGCGGTTGATACTGGTACTCCAGTGATAAACGAGTCATGGGCACTTGCTGAAATAGGTGGATTGCAATTTCATCAGGAGAAAAGTAGTAAAATGTGGTTAAATAAGTTTGGTCTGGTCCCTCCTAGCGGAATTATTTCATTGAAGGGTAACGGTAAACTACATTTTAATTCAATCCCAATAGAATTAGAAGATGTCAAAAAACTTAAAAGGCCACAACGTACCCAAAGCCAAAAGGCAAGATAGAGAAAAACTTATGTTGTAAATGACCCATTGTGGTCATGAAACTCCAAAAGCAGCAAACTAGCAAATGAGAGATGTATAGGTGGGGAAAAAAAAGTTTGTACTTTGAAATATGGAGAGTGGGAGAAGTTAAAAGGCAGCATATTAATATTTCTTCCTTAAGATGCTGATCAAGGATACTGTTCCAATCTTAAAGATCAGTAAATTAAAATTTACTTGAATAAGCACGCTCTTGTAGCTACATTAGAGACTTACTCACAAGGTGACACATAGCTTCAGAGATGAAAACTGCCAACCTAGTTAAATTTTATTAAGGCAGTCACATCTTTAGATATTATCACACTGCAAGCACTGCCTATTAAAATTAGATCATTTGACCTTCATCAGGAAAAATCCCTTCTCATCTAGCTAAAAAATAAAATAAATAATTAAGGTCTCTATACACAGAAGGAAGACATAGGTTTATTTTGAAATAGCATTATTCTTTGTGGCCTTTGAGATCTTGAACCAAAATGTAAAGAGTCAGGAAAGATTGCAAAATCAAATCACAGGAAGGACAGGACTACCTTTCTTAAGATAAAGATTTTTCTCTTTGCCAGCAGACACTAATTCAGAAATCAAGTTCAATTTTTACTAACAAAAAGTTAAAATTCATCCACAATTGTATTTGAGACAGCACACTTACTTTCCAGTTTTAGCTTTTACAGTAAATTATGTTTGCAAATAGCAGTGCATGGCAACCACTGGAGCAGCGCCCAAGGAAGAAACATTTGATTTCAGATCTTTTCTTCCTGAACTCTGGCTTGTTTGAAAAGGATAAAAGGCTTGCAAGAGGAAATTCTGCAAACAGTTGTCATAATTTCAAAGATAAAACCAAACAATATCTTATAACAACTTCTTATGACAAAAAGCTCCATTAAGCAGAATATTATTCTGGAAGCACACAGGGCTGTTTGTTCCTTGGTAAATAGGTAGAGGCCTCACAGTCACTCAGACTGCAGAAACTTTAGTGGCATACACTGAAAAACATGTTCTCTTTTCCTCTGTAATGTTCTAGTATCTATCTTCTTTCTGCTGCTCTAAAAGGACTTCATTATAAAGCCAAGAAAGAATTTCTTTTGTTGTCAAGATAACTATTGACCAAATCAGCAAAATAAAAGCCTTATGTGTCCAGACATAACGATTTGACTCCAGCTCCACTATATAAACATATATATTATGATACATCTTTTCACACATTCAGAAAATAACTCACCAGGCATCTGACACAATCTGCACTAATAACATCAATATTTCAACTATTTTTAAGGATGCTTCCTACAGAAAAGTGAAGTACTGAGCAGCAGCAAATGACCCTTCCTATGCACGTGTATGCATTTATATACTGCTAGCTGTCAAGCCAAGAAAGCTGATCTCATACCTAAAGCACACAGTTCTGAGAGGGAAAAAACATCTCACAAATAAACTTCTTACTCCTTCACTGCACCATTTCTGTGGTTACAAATAAATAAATAACACACAGCACTGAGTGAGTTAATGACCATTTATGTGAAACAAGCAATAAGAAAAAAAAAATCTCCTCTTATGATTCACATTCTTGGCTTTACCAGCTTGGCTCTGCTTCTGATGACAAATGATGTAGCTGTAAATAGCACTCCTCGTTATCAGGACAGGTCCATATCAGCTCTATTTATTAAAGCAAGAGTTGCAGCTACTTTCTATCTCTCTGATTTGTACATTTCTTCCTCCTTAGAGAGCTCTTAGGTGTAATGCTTTCCTTACCTGGAATCACTCCAGAACAGTCGCCTACCATTTGTTCAGTGGCTGGTTTTGAGCTGCCCCAAGGTGGTTAGGTGGTACGACTAAGAAGTACCACTGAGCTCCAATAACTCCACTAATTAATTAGGGACTTTGGGGCACAGAAGGGATGCTTTACTTTTAACATTTTTATTGAAACATCTGCCCTCGCAGATAGTTGTCTTAGAGGAAATCCTGGGTTAAGTGTACCCTTTCAGCTGCCAGAAGTGACATTTCAAATTCTCTTTTACTCCACCAAGTGAATATCTCATTAGGGACTGTTAAGGATCTGTTCATGTGCCAGGATTTGAGGAAATTTTTACTGCGCTTTCTGTGATAAAGCACTTGAGGTCCAATAAAGATGTCCATTGCAATTCCTGGAATCTTTAAAAAACAGCTTGTGAAATACTTGTGAATATGGTGAAAAGGTGAGAAATAGGAAAAAAGCAAATGAAAAATGAGCAAATTACAGATGATCAGAGCTCAGAGGGTTGCAACTCCACAGGTCATGGTAGTCTATGCTATGCACCTCTTCAGGTAAATAAATAACTGTGGCCTTATTGATTTACTGTTTTGGACGCATTATTTTTGACCACATGATAAAACACAGAGGGGAAAAATTCACTTTTTCCAGAAAGAAAAAGAAAGGCTAACCCTAAAGTTTCTGAAATAGGTAAAGAGTCAAAGTCCTCCAAAAACCCTTAAGTGCTGTTCTTATGCCCTTACCTGCTTCACACACAGGAAAGAGGAGTATATTGCACTAAAGTTAACTGGTTATGTGCTTTAAATCCTCATTGCAGACTAAAATGAGAAACAGAAATGCAACTTGAATAGTTCTTGCTGCCTTGGTAGTGGAAATACAACTAGGAAAAGCTTTCTCCAGCCCCTTCTTTGTACCCCAAAAGCCTGGCACTCTTTCCTACCATTGCTATTGCCCTGCTCCTCAGCCACTTGTTTTAACCTCTTGTCCAAAGCTTTTTACACAAAGACTCTCTTTAATTAAAGAGCTCTTCTATTAGTCTTGACAAAGGTCTTTTTCAGTCTGCAATAGGATAGAGTTGAGATGCCAGCAAGGTTTTTCCTGCACCTGGAAGGTTTTACCCCTGCTTTCATCCACCTCTTTCATCACAGCCCCTTCCTCAAAGAAGGATACAGAAGTGCAGTAATTGGTAACTTGCACTAGATCCACTCTCTCATGACAAACTTTCCTGGTCCAAAAGTATCTTCCACAGCTCATCTTGCTGTCTCAAATTTCTGTCGTGGAAATGTTCTATTTACGAAATTAAAATGTTATTTTATTACCAAGGCATTTGTCTAACAAGTAATGGAAGACAAATAGCATTAATAACTTGATCCATGTTTTGTCACTGTTCTTTTCTTACCATAATACAATCAAGCAAATGAAAATCTAGTGGAAAAAACAAAAGATCATGCCTTAGAGACACTCACTCTTGCACACATAGCATGGAAATTACAGCATTCCAATTAACAACTTGTCTGTTTAATCCACTGACTTTTTCTTGCTCACCATTTGACAAAGTCTGACAATGTACAATTCAACTGCAAAACTGCATATAAGGAGCACAGGCTGTGACATCACACTGTCTTCCTTGGGGCTAATCATTTTATAATGAGTTTAGTGAAAAGCACCTATGCAATAAGTTGTAGCTGACAGCAGCCCAAGGGAACCTCTAAGTGCTAAAAATTAGCTGCTGAGGGATACTGAATTTCATCTTTTTGAAGACAGAAAGTGGATTTCTTTCTAAAATACACACAGTTTCAAATAGACATAAATCAAACAGATGGTAAAAAATTTGTATTGCTACGGGCTTTATCCTGTTTTTATTCTTACACTCTTATGAGGTAAAAGATACTCTAAAGAGAGTAAGATTAGTCATCATGCTAGAGATCCAATTATACTAATTTGTGACACTATACTACGTATTTGGGATTCAAAAGAGACAGTTTTGAGTCAACTTGCCTTTGTGGGCTGCACAACCCTCCGTTCTCTGAGGGTAGAATCTCAGAGCACATAATTCCTCCCAACCAGACCCAGACTGGAATTATAGTTTTTTTCTTTTTTATTATTTTCCTAGCAGTAAAACTGTGTTGCTCTGTACTGCCAATACATTGGTTTGTCAGGCAGAGCAATTAGTTGGTACCATTATATAACATGTGAAATCACAGAAACCTGGGGTTTACTATTACAGAGCAAAAAACTAGAGAGAAGTTCAGCCCTTTCAGAATCCAGGGCTATGAACCACAACAAAAAATAATTCTGAAACAGTGAACTGGTAATACATGCACATATACAACCTCTGAGTTAAAAAAGCACTAGTTCTTTCACAAGGATATCACTTTTGCTACTACAATTTCTACACCAATAGACACTGTGCCTGTTCTTGCCAGGATCTTTGCGGGGTGACTTGACAACTCTTTATAACGGCTCCTAGGGAAATGTACAGACCTTATAATACCTCTTCTAAAAATCTGAGCAACATATTTTTAAGATATTAAATAAATCACTTTACAGGCTAAGCCACCATTCTTTAATGGGAAAAGCCATAGCGAAATTATTAACTGCCTGTTAAAACTTTTGTATGAAATACTGTTTGCAATTCCATCCCAGTCTCCATGGGACACGTACATTCATCACCTGCATGAGATTAGCATTCTCTAATCTATTATTGTGGGCATAACACCTGTTTGTCATTTCTCCTTAAGGAATAACAGAGTTATATTTCAATTTAGCCCAAACCCACATATATATATAAATTTAAAAGCATCAGAAGGCCAGCTTATTGGGTATTACTGAGAGATATGGACAATATAACAAATCTAGAAAACATTGTAACTTGCATCTAAAATAATGCTTCCATGCTCTCTACAGAGTGGTTGTTTTGACATACTATAGTTATCCGTGACACAACTATACTTAATTGTGGTCCTAATTTGCATTATCCACCTATATGTATAAGATTTATACCCGCTCTTTAGATTTCACTCCAGGTTGCACTCTAAATATATATGAAATATAAGCTTACAATTATTAGAACAATTTCTTCTTTTATAGAGTAGTAGAGGGTTCAAATGGCAGGGGAAAGTAATTCCATTTTTCACCAAGAAAATTATGTGTCTTCGAAAATTTTGGGAACATGACAAATAAATCTTAACACTCACGAATGAGTGGCTTGGAATTAATTTATGCTAAGTTTTATGTCATCAAACCCCATCAAGATATGAGAAAAATTATTTAAGAGTTTACTCCATTAATTTTTCTCTTGATTTACACTTTTCAATGAGATCTGAAGATGTGTCTTCAGAGGCATAGGAAATCTTTAAAGTATTCTAACAACAGCTTCGTTTCCCAGACCAAGAGCATTTGAGATAAGCTCCAAATATGAAATAGTGGCTGCTTATCTGAATTGGAATCCACATCCAAACCATTTCAAGTGAGTCATTATATCTAGCAGCCCTTAGGTTGCTGTGGCAATCAGCAACACAGACTTCATTCAGAGATGGGATTAAGTCCATAATTCAATTACAAGGATGACTGCCTAATCCACTGAATAAAATGGACATAAAAGGCAAAATAAACAAAATTTCCACCTTAGTTTAATGAGATTCTTTTACATAAAGAGGTAAATTTAGTCCGTTCTCCCACAAATAGCTGCTGAAAATGTAGATATTTATCACTTAAGTCCAAATTTAATTGTAGCAGAAATTCAATTTAAACAGAGTGCACTGAGTTACAGCTATACTGTATTAACTGAAAACAAAATTCATCCACGCTTAGTAGTTAAAACAGTATGGAAAGAAGAATCTATTTGAATAATGACCACTATTTGAAATCCTGAGCATGCCAGGTGGAATTGTGCCGTCAAATAGAGCAACAGAAAAATTGCAAAAACACTTACCACATTGTTACAAATTAAGGCAATAAATGGTGGTCTACTTTCCAGGAACTATTGATTGCTAGAGTTGATGTTGCAATTAATATCTATCAAGATGAACCAAAGTTAATTAAATTAGTGTAAATTAAATCTCAGACAGAAAATAGCTATTAGTTTAACATCAAAGGATAAAAAGTGGGAAATAAACAATAATGAAACAAGTTTAATTTGCTAATGTAGGAAAAATTCTAATGACTACATGAAAATTGCTCTGATCTCATGGCAGATATAACTAAATCAGTTTATTTTTGATTAAGCTTTTTTTTAAATTTAGTTCAGTTTGCTTGGTAATTGTTTTATGAGATCACCAAACTTCCCTTTAAGGAAAGCAAGCGATGCCATTCTTTAAGATTCTGCAAGTTGTTGAAGTCTAATAACACATCACAGGTTAAAGCTTATTTTCCTATATTATGAAAATATTTTTTTATGGTCTACTCGAACAAGACACACTTTGGAATCTACATCCCACTTCAAATCTGCCCCACAAATCTCGAGGCTATCAAATAATGTGCTCCTCCTGGTGTTATTCTGATAAGCAGCTCCAAAGCAAAGACTGTCTTCACAGTGCCCCTCGTAAGGCTCTCTGAGTGCTCCATACTGGCCATTTCCCTCCCTTTTCCAGACTTTTCTTGGTCCTACACATCTTACAGACTCAGTGCCTTAGAGATGCAACACTTTTTCCTAGGCTGCACCTGCTGCAGGCTGAAAGACCCAAGTTGTCTGTTTCTTTTATCCTTCTCACAGATCTATCAGAAAATTACTTCTATACAACAGAGGCTTTTCACAGCATATGTGTAGTTCTTGACCTGGCAGGTATAAATCTCTGGCAAAGGAAAACACCAATTCCTACCTTAATGCTTTGGAGGAAAAATTGTTCTCCTTGGGTATTAGCTCTCAGTCTTAACTGCATCATTAAATGAGTCAGACAAAATGACTTTTCCTCATTACAGGCATCACCATAAACCTGTATTATTTACACTCACACAAAACAAAGATGACCAAATAACTACATTACAGTCTATATTTCAGTTTCCTACATGGCCACCAATACCATCATTTATTTTTACCCTCTGTTTATACTTAAACTAAAATAGGTCTAAACAAAAGCAATTGCTTTTTTTGCAATATTGGAAGTAAGCCGGATACGTGACCATTCAAAAAGTTGTAGAAAAGTAATTTCTTCAGGGGATATATAGCGATTTCCTGAAAACTCTTTTTAAGGAGAAAACATTTCTGTTATCTGTACTAACATGGAAACTATCCTTGAAAGGGGAAAAGAAAAATAACCAACAAAATCAAAACTAGACTTCCTGTTGGAAGGCATTTTGTTAATCTTTTCCTCTCTTTGCCAAGCTAAAATTTTGCAGTTGTATATTTCAACTAAACAAACCACAGAATCATTTAGGTTGAAACAGACTTCCAAGACAATAGTATCCAACCTTTGAATAATCCCCACCTTGTCAACCAGACCAGAGCCCCGAGTCACACATCCAGTCATTTCTTGAACGCCTCCATGGATGGTGACTCAGCCACCTCCCTAGCCAGTTCACTGCAATGTTTGACAAGCTCTTCAATGTAAAAATTCTTCCTGATGTCCAACTTGGACCACCCCTGGCACAGCTTGAGGCCATTTCATCTCATTCTGTCACTGGCTGCCTGGGAAAAGAGACGGATCCCCACCTGGCTACAAGCTCCTGTCAGGGAGCTGTAGGGAGTGATAAGGTCACCCCTGAAAAGGTCACCCCCTTTTCTTCAGGCTAAACAACCCCAGCTCCTGCAACCTCTTTCCATAAGACTTACTCTCTAGACATTTCACCAGCTCCATTGCCCTAAATGCAGGCTTTATGAAGAATAAGAATCATTAACCAACAACAGGAACTAGAACCTAGCATGATATTAGAATAATAGAATTATAGAATCATCTAGGTTGGAAAACACCCTTTGAGTCCAATCACTACCCCAGTACCATCAAGTAGTAAAAGTTCTAGCAATCAAAGTTTCCTTTGCTACGAGCACGGAGCATATTTGGGTTTTTGTTACACAGCAATACAAAGCATCTTTTAAAACTGTTGCAAAAATATTACATAATTCTGTTTATACTATCACTATGGTAAATGAAGATTTTCATTACTACTGTTGTTTCTACCTACAAACATAGGTTCTTCAATAAACGTTCACTTTCCTCCAGTCAAAAAAACGCCTTTTGATGACAGCAGATATAACAAAGTTGCCAAAAAATTCAGAAAGACAATGGTTGGTAGAAAACAAAAATTCACCCTTTCCATTGCAGTTTGCAACCAAAAGGGCCTGTTTGAACATATGAGACTTCTTTCTGTGGCACCAAATAGGTAGATTTACTAACTAGTAACCACAAAGTCCCATAAAAGGCTACATCTTCAAAGAACATTTTCTTGGTATCTGATGCTACGTAAATATAAACTATAAATCTCTGCAAGTTTAAGTGCCAGGGACAAAACCCACTGTTATAATTACAAGCCAAAGATATTAAAACACACTATCCACTTCATAAATAAATACATAAGGAAAACCTCACAGTTGTAGCTGGTAGTGGTAAAGATGCTCCCAGGGGTGAGATAATAATGGGGAAGAAACAGACTTGCAATCTCAGCAAAAATGGAAAAGTTTATATACCAAAAATCAGCTACACAGTCACATATCTTCTTACTGGCATATAATGAAGAAACAGGTCAACGTGTTTTGGCTTCTAATCACATCCCTCAGGACCTAATGGCAAGGCATCTGCAGCAACACAACCTCTTTTTTGCAGTGGGGCACTAACTTCGGCATACAGCTAAAATACTGCAAGCATTCATATGCTAAAAGGTCAAGAGAAGATCTGCTCTTTATATGAGGCCATTTCTGCTTTGCACCACGTTCTCTTTTAAAGAGGCTATAAAGACAGTGATTTCCTCATTTGAGAATACTCCTGGAGTACAGGGTCTTGGAAAGACAAAGTGCCAGTATGTCCAAACTCAATGCTACAACTCTTGAAAAGCCAGCAAGATAAAAGTGGACTCAAGTAGATATTGGCAAGACAAGTGCTTGAGGCTTCTATCTGCATTAAAAAGTCAGGTCCCCACATTCATATTTAGATTTTTAGATTTTTCTGAAGCTGGTTTATTAGATATCTACATACCAATATGTGATTACTTTTTGACCTTCAAATATCAGAATGTACTCCATGTCTGAATGAGAGCTGGTCTGTAGATCTTCTCACCTGTTATTTATAGGCCATAATGACTTCTAATATATAACATCTCCATCTTTAAAGAAGTGTAATTCACAGACACCACAGGACATGTAAATTCTGATGTGTCCACCCCAAGTAAGTCCAAAACTGACAGTATGAATTCATTACTACACACAATTTCTCAGAGGACAGACAAATCCATTGGAATTCACTTTCACAGCAAAGTGACAGGAAAATTACATGAGCTGAAGACCTGTTATTTTACCACTGAAACTGAAATCTAATTCCAATAATGTACCGAAAGAAACCACAACCTCATAATGTAAAATCCTTATTGGGATGATGTTGCCAATGCCTGAACTGACACTATTTGCTCTGGTTAACCTCCCTGTTATGCTAAAAAGCTGCTCTGTTACAAAAACACTTACTGTAATCCAAGTAAGGACACACCTTTTTACTGAATAAAAACTAGTTTTATTATCTACAATGCTTACATCATACTGCTTTGTTGATGTACACAAAAAAATCCACTCCTCATCTTCTCAATGTTTACTTATCTATGGCAAAACTTTTTTGCATCTCTACTAATTTGTTATTTTTCTTCCCACTATTTTGAGCATCTATGTTTTGCTAGACTTTCCAAAGAATAAAGAAATCCCACTCAACAACTTAGGGTATCTTGACTTTTACTACGAATTGTTTGAAAAGCACATCCCCATAATTGTAAAATACGTTAAGGTCTTAGTAAATACGTCCACTCTTAGTGACAACATGCTTTTCCCAGTGCTTATTTCCAGCAGTTCAAATGAGGTAAGAGCACTAAGAAAAGTAGCTAGAATCTGTAACAACTGTAACAACAATGAAAGGAAGTTATTGTTTTCACAAAAATGCAGATTATTGACCTAAACAGTATTTTAGAGGATTCTCCCTTCACCCTCTAAATTGATTAACATTATTTTAGTAAGACAAGTTGATATAACAGCCATCTTATGTTCCTAATGTAGTCCTTGCTCTTAAAAAGAGTATTGACAGATTATTATTTATTATTCTCTTATTTAATTTATGAAATAATGGCCTCTGAAATGACACAGTAGACAATGTTTTCCTATTTATAGCAACAACAAGTGGAAAAAAGCATCAAGATATTTACTTAAATTCTAGATAGACATTAAACATTTATTAAACAAACATTTAATGGGAGCTCAGAGAAACAAAATTTATCTTTTAGCAAGTTGCTGAAGCAAATAAGATTTGCTTGATTATGTATTTTGTAAAATAAGTATGTGGGTTAGTTAAGGTTTGCATCTGATTTTTGCCCCTCTTGCTTTCATATCAAAGTTTTGATTTCATATAGCTCTGTGGAAGAAGTTGCATAAAAAAAAACCCAAACAAAACCCAACAAAACACTTCTGTTCAGATGATCACCCCAGGATCTAAAACTTTCACATCCTTATTTCACCAATTATACAATTCAGGTCGTATCCCCTACTCATATCCACTGTAATACAAAAGCAATTTCTCATGCACTGCATGTCCAGGACAGCTGCTCACAATCTGAAAACACAATTTGAGATATTTGAATGTATTACTCGTTTTGAGTCAGATTTCTGCACCAACTTTGATACTCCCTGTTAAAAGGGTTGTAATTCCCAGAATTAAAAAGCCAAATATGGAGAGAACACACCAGAACTTCATCTTAAAATCACTTATATAAAAATGTTCTACTTTATTCCTGTTAAGTAAGACACTACTTCTCTGTATTTATGCTCTTTCAAATATCACTCCAGAAAATACTACTCCATGTCAGGCTGTTGCAACAAATCACTCCTAAGCTATGAATAGCAAAGCAGTTTTCAAACACAAGTGTCCATAAAGATTTCATCCAACACCACCGTTCTGTAACTCCTTTTGTTCATCACTGAGAATAACAGAAGTTCCAATATGATTGGAAATTGTATTCTTTCTCTTAGAAAATTATTTCTAAGCATACATTGTATACATCTATTCAACTACATTGACCTGAAGCAATCCACTGTCAGTCTGTCTTAATATATTCATTTCAGCGAGATAAGATCCTAGAGAAGTCATGTTTACTCCTGTCAGATACACTTCAAATGAACAGCTTATCTGAAAAGTTTTGCTTCTTTCAAGAGGATATTTTCCCTGATCCAAACAATAAAAAAAAAAGTTTAAGAATAGCATTGTATTAAAGGCTTTTTACACAAATTAAAAAGGAAGGTTTGTATTTCCACAGTTTTACTGATGCCCACTTAAAAAACACACAGTGCAAACAAACCAAGGAAGAGGTTCATTTTATGTTTAGCAGGATTCAAAATGCAATAAAATATTAACTGTGTTTTTGTTTTAAAAATTCAAAGGGACACAATGGATGAATATCCTTTGGGCTGCGACAAAGTCACAGCAGTTGATAATCTCAGGAAAGGACCAGAATTTCCAGTGTAACTTTGGATGGCTCCCGTGTCAGCACAGAATGATTATGTAAAAATCTCTTTCTACTCCTCTGAGATTGAAGTGTTTTATTGTTCTTGCAACGTCTCTTTGCTCTTAGGAAAATTGCCACAATAACAATGTAACCACACAAGTACATAAATTTATTCTTTAGGCCAAAAATTCTTGATTGTAAATTCAAATCCTAATATTTGTCTCCAAAGAAATTAAGTGGAAGGAATTTGTTTTTCCAGTCCTGCTTTTTAAAAACAGCATTTCTAAAGAAATATTTATTAGGCTGCCCAAATTTTTTGAGATTAAGTTTTGAGTAAAATTTGGCTTGAAAACAGTTCAAAACATGACTGGTGTCTACACACCAACCCCCTCACCCTATTCTATAGCTTTTCCTTTTCCACTACATCACAAAGTGTGATGAAGCCTGAGAGGCTCAGATAAGCCTGTGATTTGGTATAGATACAAAAAGCAAAATATTCATGAAATTGTCTTTTTTATGTACATGTCTAATAACTTCAGAGCAAATAATTTGACCAAGAAAAGCCTCACAAGCATCTTCGCTTTCTGCAAACGTTTCTTTCATATTTACTTTTAATTGACACTGGAAATTTCACAAGGTCTTTCTAGAGCTTTCTTACATTTATGATTTCCTTTAATACATTCTACCAAACGGCTGAAAAATTTTCTTAAAATAATTTCATTTAGAAATAAAGTATCATGCATCAGAAAGCTAAAACAAGCAATTAAAACTAAGACATTCCTGATCCAATTGAAAAATGCCATGGTACGATAAATGGACACTTGTCAACTCATGGGAACAGGAACCCAGCACTTGCTGTCCTTGCCTAGCAGCGTTCCTTCTTGCAACCAACTAAACCCACAACTAGGACCCATCGCCAGATGGAAACGCGATGATAATATCCTTGTAAACACACAGTAGATGAGTAGGGGTCTTAGAATCATCCTGGTTTCAGAGTTATGATAATGTTTGAAATCTATTTTACATACTTGCTTGTTGGGAAAAAGAGTGGAAGAGAACAGCTCTTAAAAATATCCTTTTAGTACCATACTTAGGTTCCAGGCAATGTGCCTAATTTGAGCTAATATTTTATGGGAAAAAGCCATGTTTTAGATCTCTCAAAACCACCTCAGAAGCCATTTTGCAGACACTTGTGTAACAGCAGCTCTAACGTAAAAATCTCTAAACCACCTTAAAATGAAGGTTTATTAAGACTAACTACATTCAGATATAATTGAAAACTGCAATTGTCTTTCTTGGTTCCCCAGTTAAATATTGTTGTATATTCCACAACTGGTATTTATATCGTGAACATTAATGTTAAAAATAGTAAATTAGGTCTAAAGATCTGTCTGGAAATTTTCTCTTCGGAAAATAGTCCTGCAAAGACACAAAACACGCTTTATATGAAAGCAGCTTCACTGGGTTCTGGGAAATTATTGATACATACACAAATAATTTAGACATTAAATATTTACAGCCAATAAGCTTTGAACTGCAATTAAATGCCTTTTCTTTTTTTTCCTTTTTTTTTACATAAGTGCACTTTCTCCACAAATCAGCATAGGTACCCAAAACACATCTCTGCAGGGACTAAAATTCCTTAATAATCCAGTTGCAATTTTCTGGAATTAAAGGGGAAAAAATGGTATTTAACAGTCCTTGTGGTGTCTAAATACAGTAAAACTAGTTCCTAATGAAGAGGAAACCTTACTGAAGACCTAGACACACCTAGGTGGGTGCCTGGAAGGATTCTGCAGTCAGTAGCTAAATCTCCTGGGGCTTTTCCAGGTGCCTAAATGGGTCCCATAATTATTCTGGTATTTGAATAGTCACTCCTTTAAAAAACAGCAAACAACCAAAAAACCCCCTCACATTGCTCATCTGTTTACCGTCATCACAAAGCACAGAAGAAGGTGTGATAATAAGCCCAGACTATTATAATCTATTATTTTGTGATAAACAAGAGATTTGGTAATTATGTTAATGAGATAATATTCACAGCCCAGAATTTAAAGCATTATTATGCAAATCACATCATGAATAGGGAAAGGAAGCAAAAGAAAAGTTTTCACACCACAGTCAAACAATTATCCCAGAATTCACACACCCTACTGAACTTTAATTGGAATGAATGGAATTAAATAATGTATTTTCATATTTTTCTGAACTTGAAATACAGCATGCTTGAGTCCCCCCAAGCTGAGTAAGTCACCATGAAAGCCTTGCATGCACAGAGAATATGCAGGCCGCAAGGGAATTTATTTCACGTTACCAAAAAACCTACTGGAGTGGCTAAGCCATATTTCTTTATGTAAAATCTATTTAAACCCACCATTTTCTTTACTTAAAACTCATACAACAGAGTAAATACTTCATCAGATACTCCCTTCTTGTACCACAATATTATTATCAAATTTACATTATACTCAAATACGAAGATCTAAATCTATAGTATTCTACCACCCTGACTTTTGCAGAACTTCGAAGTTCAATGACCTGATAAAAAGTCTCCAGTAAATTACACCACTCAGCTAACCTATTCCAAGATGTTTGAGCTCTAAAAGGAGAATACATCAGCTAATTGAGAGGGGAGCTAACTTTGGGAGGGGAGCTGTGGAAAAATACATTTACTTGAGGGGGTTATTCCATAGTGAGACCAATGAGGCCACGAGCACAACCATTCTGTGACCCCCTTTAAAGAGGTAAGGTCAACACATTCATTTCTCAGTTCGTTAAACCATGATCTCACTAGCATTTTTTAAAAGCTATGTTGATGAGCTAAGGCTAATTCAAATGACAATGGGAGAAGAGCCAAAGAAAAGTTTGAAACCAGGGAACTGCCTGACCTTCAATAACTGCTTGGCTCTGTCAGTAGTGGGCTAGACTAGCAAAGGAGCAAAACCCAAGGAAAACACAAAATGTCCCCAGCTGTATGCATGATGAACAAAACAAAACCAACTCTTATTGATTATCTCATTACTTTAGTGCTTGTCCTCCTCGTCCAGTAAAAAGAAAAGTTACATCTGGGACAACTCAGTCTTTCATGAAAGGGAAATCAAATAGGATTTACCATTTCTTTAATGTGAGACTGACTCTTGTAATGAGGAGGAGGGGACTATAATCCTGGGAAAGCTTTCCTCATTAAACTGTCGATTCTATGTTTCTAAAAAATTGATTAATCGAGGTACATGTTGATGATCCTGTGAATTTTAACAGCTTTAAGTCAATGACACCAGCATCCAGACCCAGAGTTTCATTATTGATAATGGGATGTTATCTTTTACACCTGAATGAAATAAACTCTGGAAAGGCAAAGCCAGAAGGAACAGCTTAAAAATGTGAGAATGCAAGAATACTCTTTGTAGCTGTCATAAACCACACGCATTTTGTGATAAAATGTAAGTTCACTCTCAAGTCATGACAAAGCATCACATTCAAAGCCTAAAATTACTGTGATGGAGACACCATTTCCTCCTGTTTTGCCCGTGAATCAGGCTACATAAGAGGAAGATAAAATGGAAGTCAGCAGCAGAGGAACTTGAGAGCTATTTTTATCTGTTTAACCAGGAAATTATGCTGACTGTTATTAGGATATGAAGTAACACATGTCCCCTTAAACCACTGTTTGGGAGGAATATTCATATGCCCTAGCAAAACCTAACAGAGGGATATGGGGATACAAAATTAACAAATCAAAAAACAAACAAAAACCCACCAAAAGAGCCCCACAACAAAAAAAAATTAAATTAAAAAAACCCCCAAAACCTGCCCTCAAACACCCTAAACTGGTTTAAGGTGCCAGAAATAACTCCAAAAGTTAAACTGCAATATTTTATCAGCAATCCCTTGACTTGAAATCAGATATTGTCACATTCTGAAAAAAAACAAACAAAAAAAGAATATATTCTGTTTCTTTTCCCCTGCCTGTGGCTTCTACCCTTTGAATCTGGAAAGCTGCAATAACAAAAAACCGGTGCTCTGTTTGTGCATATGGTGTTTCCAGCACTGTAGGTAGAGTCAGAACTGCTTTATTCTTCATTAGTTTGGGAAACCATATTGCAGTTCAATGACTGAGAAAGACATTTATTTTAATGGAGCATAGCCTTTTATGCAACAATTGCATCAAATCATAACGTCAGAAAAGTTTTTGTTGGTTGGGTTTAGTCATTTTTGGCCAGGTTAATGCTTAGGAAATAATTCTTTGGGAGTGAGCATATAAATTTCCATCTCATTTCAATACTTTCCATAAACATGAGTGGGTAATGCTGTGCCCAACTATTTAGGTGAGAAGAGCAATATGGTGGATAACATACAGATATTTTACAGAGAGAAAAAGATGCTATGTCAGAGAAAAGCCAAGATATTCTTGCTGGATATGATTTTGCTACACATAATTTCTGAATATATTCTATATTGTAGTTCTATAACAAAGACATTGATTACTTTCAATCTATAATTATAAACCAAAAAAGGACTAACACTTTGCACTGTTTTTTTTACAGAAGTGTTACTCCTGTGCTAGAATTCCATGAGAATTGAAGGAAATTACATCTGAGAGCGACCAAGAAAATTTTATCATCCTCAGATTTATATTGCTGCCAATCTAGGAGCTGTGATTTTTCTTCCTTAATGTTAAGTAATTAGATTCAAAAACAGATTTACTTTTTGTTTTGTCTTTAGTTAAGATACACGTCAACATTATCCTGGTTCAATGGCAGCCATCATGGGACCTTCCCACCAAGTGGATCTGACCCACCCAAGACCAGCCTCACAAGGTCCAAATAGACATTGACAACAACAAAAACAATACAGAGGGGCACTCAGCTCTGCCTCCCTGCTATAAACTAAGCCCAGGATGCACTGGGGATTTTCTGGCAAGCTTTTTTAAGCATGTGTTTAATCCCAAGTGATAAAACTCTCTGCAGAGTCACTGTTCATCAACTGGCACTGCAACACTTTCGCAATGCTTGCTCAGTTAAGACTCGACTATTATTTTTATCTATTCTCAAAACTGTGCAGGAATTCTGTATTACTAGCGTTTCTTAAACAAGGAAATGTTTTGAGAGGTACTTTAAGGGGGAAAAAAAAGTATTATTCTAGGTATTATTTGGATTGTTTAAAGCCCAAGATCTTTATTATCCTTTAAGTAAAGGCCAATAAACAATCTATCATATGAACAAATTAGGTAGCATCTGCCTTGAAAGTATTATTAGAGTACTTTGAAGAAGTTTATGAATTTAAAATAGTCTGTCTTTAAGTTATTTTTGGTGAAGTAGTTTACCACCTAAAGTTAAGTAATACACAGCTGTAAGATTAATGAATCATAGAGTAGCAACATAAAGAGTATAAATAACAATTTATTTAAAACTGAAAAAGGTTTTTTATGCGTGCCAGAACTCAGCTATTTTCAAGAATGGATGACATTATATTAAAACTATCTTAAGCATTTAACATGAAAGCTTTTTTGTTAGTGGTTACTATTCTGTTTCATTACCTACAACCTTCCATGTCTCAGTGAGGGGAATATCTTTAATTTACTGTAACACAAAGGATAAACTATAAAATACTATATATTAATCAGCGCTAGCCCCAAGTCAACCTTATGACAGGTAAATTGATATTCTTAAGTTATTGCTTATTATACTCACATTTCTTCTTTTTCCCCTAGTGAAGTACTAAATTTTCATTATTTTCCTTTAGATTTACAATTGTGGAATCATTTAGGTTGTAAAAAGCCTTTAAGATCATGAAGTCTCACCACTGCCAAGACCATCACTAAACCACTGGGAGCACATGTCCCCAAGTGCCGCAACTACACGTCTTTTAAATACCTGCAGGGATGGTGATTCCACCACTGCCATGGGCAGCCTGGTTCCAGGACTTCACAATCCTTTGAGTGAAGACATTTTTCCAAATACCTAAACTAAACCTCCCCTGGCACAACTTGGGGTCATTTCACCTGGTGCTATTGCTTGTTATTTGGAATAAGAGACTGACCCCCACCTGGCTACAACCTCCTGTCAGGGAGTTGTAGAGAACAAGGTTCACCCTGAGCCTCCTTTGCTCCAGGTTAAACACAGTTAGTTACCTCAGCTGCTCCTCATGACACTTGTGCTCCAGCTCCCTGCCCAGCTCTGTTCCCTTCTCTGGGCTCACTCCAGCACCAAAAAATGTCTTTCTTGTCATGAGGGCCCCAAAACTGAACACAGGACTTGAGGTATGACCTCACTAGTGCCCATTAAAGAAGGACGGTCACTGGTTCTTCTAGCCACACCATTGCTGACCTAAGCCAGGATGCCATTGGCCTTCTTGGCCACCTGGGCACATGCTGGCTTGTGTTCAGCCACTGCTGACCTGCACTCCCAGGTCCCTTTCCTCCAGGCAGATTCTCAGACACTCATCCCCAGGCCTGGAGTGTTCACTGGGGTCATTGAGACACAAGTTCAGCATCCAGCATTTCCCCATGGTGAACTTCATCCCATCAATCCAGCCTCTCCAGAACCTTCTTGCCCTCCAGCAGATTAATACACCTGCTTAACTTGGTGTCAGTTGCTATTAGTTTCAACTATTGTTATAGATAAATTTAAATCTTTCATGATAAAACTGTGCAAAACTTCATTTACCAAATCAATTGACTCATTCAATTCTTCATAGGTCAAGGCAGTGAGGCAAATTCTATAAAAATCTACATTTTTAAGCCACTTTTATTGGATTGTTTCATTGTTGACTTTAGGGACATTAAAACATCAGATTAGAGCTTGTGAATTCCAGACTTCTCTGGATAAAATTGGATTCCTCTAAATTTGACCTGTGGCAATGGTTTTGCTTTGTTTTCTTCCCCAGTGGCAGCAGTTTTCAGAACAAATGAAATACACAACAGTCAGTGAATGACTGAATGCACCAAATATTGTCACAACAACACTCACATGGTAGGAAATGGATAAAATGACAGTTAAAAGGGGAAAAAATGATTTAATGGTATTAATTTTCTCCTCCCTTGCCCAATGGATTGTCCATTGGTTCAACACCAACTGATGTGAAGCACATTCTGATGATAAATCAAAGCAGCCTGTATTAATCTTTAAAATGAGAATTGTTCAAGCCTTTGTATACACAATAAGGGTGCTTTTTTTTTCCCCTACAGTGAAGTCTTGGGGACATTTGAAATACATTTCTGAATGCAGGCTGCACAGTAGAGAGCAATTCAGCAAGGGTTAGATTTAGTTCAGCTGTGCAGCCTGGAAAAATCTATTGGGGACATAAAACTTGGATGGCATGGCATCTGCATTCCTGCTCTGCTCAGCAAACGTGGCTTCTTGCTGACAGGCTCCAGCTGCCCCTTTCAGTGATGGCACTGGGAAGTTAGGCATTTCATACCAGGGAAAATGCTACCCCTCCCCTTATTCAGAATCCCTAATTACATTTTAGCCTTTCATCTTGGGCTTAGACTAGCAGAGAATGAGAAAGGCAATTTTATCTTCCTACATTCCTCCACTGTTTCACATTTATAATTGCTCACCACAGGTTCTTTTGAATTTTTTAAAATTGCTCCTGCAAAAAGGTGCATATATTTTCCCCCAAAGAAATATCTCCTCACTCTATATCAACTTAGGACTTCTTTTTTCCTGAGTAGCTTTGCTAAACCACTGCTGAATATCCAACATGATACCTGTAGCTTGAAGCTGAAAATGAACAGATTTAGAATATAAATAAATCACACAATTTTACCATGTGAATAATCAAACATGAGAACAATTTTCTGACAGGTGTGCTGAATTCTGCATCACTGGAAGTCTCCAAATCAACATTCAATTTCTCTTAAAAATATCCAAGCTCTAAATCAACTAGGAACTACATCATACGTGGTGCAACAGTTCCTGGAGGAAATTCTAGGTTTGTGTTACACGAAACAGAAAAAAAAGACCATTATAAGGCTATTTAACCTTAAAATATTTTACTAAGCCCACATAGTGATTGGGTGGGAAACTAAAAAACTAAAGGGGGGTTTCTGCATACCCACTGAGCTTGGTCCATATAGCTCTTAAATAAAATTTATAAACAAACTTCAAAATTATTATCATCAGCCAATAATTATTAATGGCATTTAAAAATCAGAGCTATTAAGTATAAGTAAAAAAAGAGCTTTTATGAAAAAAATGAAAACAGCAATGTTGGTCTGAAGTGGAGTGAGGGTGAACTCCCATTTCACAGTGCTGTTTGTCTAGATCATCCTGTTCCATTAACATTCAATTTTATAGAAAGTCATCCAAATTAGGCAACAGAAGTGATAACAATTCTGCTTTTCACCCCCCTCAAGTAACATCTTCCTCTCTAAAGTGTCCTTACAAAATAAGGAAAATTAATGACTGAGAAAATTAACATGGTGCTTCCTTTCTCAGATTCAATATATATATTTAGGTGCTTTTCAATTCATTAAAAAAGCAATTCCGAAGTATTCCAGCATCCTTTTTTGTTGTTTTCAAGGGATGCTTGTCCTATAAACAAGAAAGTGATTAGCAGAGAAAAGAACTTGAACTACCGAGTGCAGTGTTCTGGAGCACTGTGATAAAAAAAGCATTGGTAAAACACATCAGGATAAATACAACTCTGAAAAAATAACGGACAAGCTGAAGTCTGGAACCTGAGCGCCTTCCCCTGATATTTACGCTTTCCTTTCAATAGGTCCTTCTTATGTAGCGACAAGGAGCCACTGAAGCCACTGTGAGACACTGATTCTGCTACAGAAGCCCCAACAGCCAGACCTCTCAGCACTGCCAGCAAATTAAATCAATTTCTGGCTTCCCTAGAAAACCACATATCTGCTTTCTTACAGCTGAAATGAAAACTAAACAAAATGAAACTCACTGCAGGCAAAACTTAAAATAGAAAATAAAACTTTAATTCCGAATGGATGCCAGATTTGCGAAGTTTTCAGGTTACAGCCACCACGCTGGTAATCCAGCTAAAGCAACAGGGCATGTAGGAACATTTCCATTTCTGAATGATGAGCACCACCTCTGAGGGGAAGACAAGGTTATATTAGGTTGGATGCCACCAAATATATTTTCACAGTAGTCACAGCTAATGAAAAGTGATCAGAAGGTTATTGTCTGCATGTGTTTATGCTTCAGCAGGAGGTAGATGACAATTAAAAGTGAGTGTGTTTGACATCATAGCCTTTAGGACATTTTATTTGCAATAAATCACAGCCAGGACTTACAACGTTGGGCACACACAGATTGCATTTAATGCCAAGTTGTGTCTGAGTCCACTCACAATTCTTACAACTCCAACTTTGGAAGCCAGAAGGAGATACTACAGGGATTTGTGATATTCCATGCTTCAAAATTTCTCATAGTATTTGCATTAGATAATGAGCTTATTGCAAAAGTTCTCAAAGCAGGAAATATTTCATGCATTATCATGGTTGTTTTCTGAAGACATTCTAGTATTTAGAACAGACAGTAAGATAGTTTGGAGGCTGCCATCTGTTTATCAAAATATAGGGGTATAATCCTAACTGAAATAAAACTTCTATTGCAAGTGAGTGCCAAGGTACAGAACATTTTATTGAAACAATTTCTATTAGACGAGTCAATATTTCTAACTGGTTCTCCTCTTACCTGAATTCAAACACAACTGTCCTCTTTCCCTACCTGTTGGTGGAAAATTTGACAGCTTTATTTCTTCCTTTCAGACAACAGAGAACAAAACTCTCTGCTACTAAGGTTAACTTTCACACTTTTGGAATATATAAAGTTTGAAAAATAGACACACAAATGACAATTCTTTTTGCAGATCAGCTAGATGGCAAATAGAGGTCACTATCTGCTAAAACTAATGTGCTTTTTTCCTCTATTGAAATAAAACAACCTTCATTTTCTATTTTTCAGAACTACTGTATTCTCCGGGTAGTGTTCAATCCAACAAATCACTTGAATGTATGCTTACAGGTAAATTGACTTTCACAGGTTATATTTGATATTAGACATGTGCTTACTTTACTGAATACTGATATTGTCACATCACTGGCCCATCTTCTGTACCTCCCAGGCATGTCACAATCACAATTATACTTAATTGAACACATATTAGCGATGCAGCACTCAATACATAAAATATGTTCAATAAAAACAGTGTTATAAAACATCATGCCAGGATATTTGTTTTATTGGACAAATATCTGCAGACACACATATCAGGACCAATTCTTCATTCTTAGTAGATTGAAGGCATACACTTATCCTAGGCTATAGGAAAATTCAAGTGACTAAAGACAACTAAGTGTCAAGTTTTCTATGTAGAAAACTCCATGCTCTCCAATCTCTGTAGGGCTTAAAGGCAAAGTAATTTCTAGTAATAGAGATTAAAACAACAACAATAGTGACTTGAAAACCCTAAAGAACTGTTTCAAATTTCCTATTGTTAACTCCAGAAATATATTTACTTCTCACAGTAAGGAGGAGATTGTCAATATGTTTATATTGACTAAGCTGAAAATGGTAAAACTGGGGTTAAAAAAGGAATGCAAGCAAAAATGAATTACGTTGCACATAAAAGGTAATTTCAAAGGGAAAATAAAATGAGGTATAATTTAATTGGAGTCACTAGACTATCCCCCACATTGTACATAGTGTTCATATATGAAAGCAGGTAAAATTCAATAAAAAGTTTCCCAACAAACTCGAATGCATTTATCTCTTTTGCTATGAATCATATACAGAAGTTACACAGGTCTCCAAAGTACCACATTTCCAATTACATCTACACCAGATAAAGAAATACATTAAAAATCGGTTTGTTCACATATTCATTTGCAGTACTCATTCATTATGAAAAAAGGTGCAGCAACTGGAATATGAGCCAAAGCCCATTCCATTCTTCTGCAGCAAAACCTCCACTTACCAGGACTGATTTTGTCTCTAGTATTTCATTTGCAATAGAGTCATAGACAAATTTTGGGGAAAGGGGATGTGTGCCTCAGCTTGAGCTAGAGAACTCTCACATTTTTATTAATAAACTTAATCTTACATGAAAAGACAATAATTTCCTCTTTCATGAATATTATTAATAGTTTAGGATTGGAAAAAGTANGCAAGCAAAAATTAATTACATTGCACATAAAAGGTAATTTCAAAGGGAAAATAAAATGAGGTATAATTTAATTGGAGTCACTAGACTATCCCCCACATTGTACATAGTGTTCATATATGAAAGCAGGTAAAATTCAATAAAAAGTTTCCCAACAAACTCGAATGCATTTATCTCTTTTGCTATGAATCATATACAGAAGTTACACAGGTCTCCAAAGTACCACATTTCCAATTACATCTACACCAGATAAAGAAATACATTAAAAATCGGTTTGTTCACATATTCATTTGCAGTACTCATTCATTATGAAAAAAGGTGCAGCAACTGGAATATGAGCCAAAGCCCATTCCATTCTTCTGCAGCAAAACCTCCACTTACCAGGACTGATTTTGTCTCGAGTATTTCATTTGCAATAGAGTCACAGACAATTTTGGGGGAAAGGGGATGAGTGCCTCAACTTGAGCTAGAGAACTCCCACATTTTTATTAACAAACTTAATCTTGCATAAAAGACAATAATTTCCTCTTTCAGGAATACTATTAATAGTTTAGGATTGGAAAAAGTAATCAAAGCACACATATAAGAAATATCTAAGCTAACAATATCAGAATTAATTTCCACTAGTATTCCTTCTACCCAATCTCAGCCAAGTCGGTTTTCCAAGGCCTCCAATTCCATATGACTACAGGAAGCTGCAGTTAATGGATAATAAACATTTGAAAGTTGACATCTAGAAAAGAATAAATTTGAGAATATATGCCTAAGTAATTTTCCCAAGTGAACTGGTTATACGTTATACTGACTTCTAGCCATTACATAGTCAAGATACAAACCAGAACCTCTTGTATACAGGGGTGGGGAAAAGGCCTAATTTTAATTGTCAGCATTCACCTCCAGTTCTGCATTATCAGGAAATGACAAATTCCAGTGACACAAGAACTGGCTACTGTGTAAATTATTTCACATGGTTTTATAAGATTAAAACCTTTCTTTTGAGACACTACAGAGAAGGACTAGGAATACACAGTGCGGGAATCATGCAGTATTTGTAAGGGAAATAGCTATGTGCCCCCATAGCATAATATTCTTAAGCAGATTTGTTTTAGAATTTAGTACTGGAATGGATGAAGAAAAACATTATTGGACAATATTGCCAGCAGATTACAAGAGTGAGTTGTAAATTACATCAGTCCAATTATAAAGGAAATCACCGGAAATGTTCTGTTACTGATATGGCATAGATATAATAAAACGTTTTCTGGGAGTATGAGAAACATCATATTTTCTGCAGCTNTTACCAGGACTGATTTTGTCTCGAGTATTTCATTTGCAATAGAGTCACAGACAATTTTGGGGGAAAGGGGATGAGTGCCTCAACTTGAGCTAGAGAACTCCCACATTTTTATTAACAAACTTAATCTTGCATAAAAGACAATAATTTCCTCTTTCAGGAATACTATTAATAGTTTAGGATTGGAAAAAGTAATCAAAGCACACATATAAGAAATATCTAAGCTAACAATATCAGAATTAATTTCCACTAGTATTCCTTCTACCCAATCTCAGCCAAGTCGGTTTTCCAAGGCCTCCAATTCCATATGACTACAGGAAGCTGCAGTTAATGGATAATAAACATTTGAAAGTTGACATCTAGAAAAGAAAAAATTTGAGAATATATGCCGAAGTAATTTTCCCAAGTGAGCTGGTTATACGTTATACTGACTTCTAGCCATTACATAGTCAAGATACAAACCAGAACCTCTTGTATACAGGGGTGGGGAAAAGGCCTAATTTTAATTGTCAGCATTCACCTCCAGTTCTGCATTATCAGGAAATGACAAATTCCAGTGACACAAGAACTGGCTACTGTGTAAATTATTTCACATGGTTTTATAAGATTAAAACCTTTCTTTTGAGACACTACAGAGAAGGACTAGGAATACACAGTGCGGGAATCATGCAGTATTTGTAAGGGAAATAGCTATGTGCCCCCATAGCATAATATTCTTAAGCAGATTTGTTTTAGAATTTAGTACTGGAATGGATGAAGAAAAACATTATTGGACAATATTGCCAGCAGATTACAAGAGTGAGTTGTAAATTACATCAGTCCAATTATAAAGGAAATCACCGGAAATGTTCTGTTACTGATATGGCATAGATATAATAAAACGTTTTCTGGGAGTATGAGAAACATCATATTTTCTGCAGCTTCTGAGCACAGAACAGAGCACATCAGGGCTGCATCTAGTGGAGTCCTGTAGAAAACCATTTCTTACTTCATGTATGAAACAAAGATCCTTTTTCACCTTCCAGTTTACAGTACTGATTCACACCCCAAGCCACAGCATCCAGTGTAGTTCAAGGAGAAGTGAATCAAAGATAACATGAGGCTTCTGATTCAGGAATTATTGTTTTTCAGTGGAGACTAAACTCATCTGCATGAATTAAACTACTAATGAGGTAAACAGCACTGACAGAGACTGGAAAAAAGTGAAGTGGGATGATTTTATAATACCATCTACATGCACTATAGAGTAAATCAAAGGATCTCATTTATTAATATTTTATTGATTGCTACTTATAAATAGTAGAGGAAACCAGCAAATTCAGTGGACAGAGTGGGTGTAATAAAGTAAACTACATAAACCACATACTGCCTTAGCAAAAAAAACCCAGCAAAAGTAAATCTTTAAGTAGTAAAATACCTACTGTAAAAATCAGCTCTTTTTGAGGATACATCACTTGGCATTTTAGGTATTTGTGTGTCAGTGTTCATTGGATTAAAAAAAAGGGAAAGAAAGAAATGTTTATGAGTAATGGGATGAATCAGCTGAGTCCCCTCCCAACATCAGGACCCCTCCAAGCCCTGCTGTCTGAGCAGGTTAGCTGGTACCCAAGAATTGCATCGTGACACTTGTGTGCAAGTGTAGCTTGCACACAAGTGTCACGATGCAAGCTTGCACACAAGTTACCGATTCATTTATTTTTCAGATATTATTGAGTATTATTTAATCAATTGAATCAATTGCAAAACAAATAAAAATTCCTATGCGCCAAAGCTCAACATAAAAGAGGCGTCAGGCTTATCTTCTAGCTGCTCTGCAGCCAAGGCCCAATTCCACAGCCTTTGATTTTTGAAGCTGGTGACAAATCTTGATATGTCCAACTGTCCTTGAAGTCAGAGTGAGCCAAGCATCTAAGCAAGTGGCCTCATTTTTCAAACCCTCAAACTGCCTTTTTCACCTTTCAGAATCCCCCTGCTATTACCACAGAGCGGATCCTGACAAACTTCACTGATGCACAGGAGGCAGCGTTTTAGCAAACCTTTCATGTTCCGTGTATGGGTATGTCAGAACTGACGTGCCAGGAGAGAAAGAATATCTCACAGCAGGAGAGGGGGCAGCATTTTGAACCGCCACAAAGGAGTGCATCAAAGTCTGTCCTTTTCCTAGGCACCAAATTAATGCCATGGAAAGAAAAGGGAAGAAAGAGACCCTGCTTCTCAGAGAATGAAGAACTAACAGAGGACTATGGCAACAAATCACAATTGGTTGGATACAAATCTTCGGGGAGATAACATTGATCATGGATCTAACAAGACACTGCTGCAGAAACATTAATAAGGTATGGTGGGAGATTGTAAAGGTGTATAAATGCTGCCCCAATAAATAATTCACTGGTTTGCTACACTATCAGTGCCCTGGGAAGAAGTTCCAAGATATATAATCACTTTCTGGTTGTTGTTGGAATTTCCATGTCCATATCCATCCCTCTCATCCCAGTTATAATTGAACTTCGCTTACCAAAATCAGCATGCCTCACCCTCAAACATCACCAAGTCCCAGGTGTCTCAGTGTGTTCTCAAACAGGCTTCAAAAAAACCCCTGACCATCTCTGCATGCTAAAAATATAGTAAAGGTGCTTAGTTAAGGATATACTTGCCGGTTGAAAAGTAATTAGAAAAAATAATTTTATTTTTCTGCCAAGAGTAAATTATGAGTCAACAGGCAAAAAAACCCCTAAGACTGATAAACCTGGCTGTCTCTGTCTACTGAGCTCTTGGAGTAGTCTCTCATCAAATTACAAACTTGCCATTCATGCTTCTATATAAAGTCTCTTATTTTGTTTTCTTATTAAAAATAATAGTCAAAGAAAGAAGGATGAGAAACAGGATAAATTGGGGTTGACAACAGATAAATTTCCAAGAAATGTTAGTAGAGAAAGAATGATAAAAAATAAAATTTGGATTTCGCAATTTTAACCACATGACAGTTTCCTTTTATGAAGGCATCAAATATTACACACACTGTTTGAATAAATTCAAGCTTTCCCTACACAAACATTCACATGGAACACAACCTTCTGACCTGTTGTTTGATGTTCAACTCTGTTCCTACGGGTAAAGATTTGGCCCCAGTTACAGCATAACGAAATTTTTTTGCATAAACCAGTTAGACATATGGATTGTGAAATACTCTTATTATGCCCAAACTAATATTTGTAATATAATAATAGTCTCCTACAAATCTCTTTGCAACTCTAATATAAAAACTGAATAAGTATTATTATCAGTCCCACTACACATGTAAGTTATATACAAAATATTTTTTACAAATTGACAGAAGTACACATATAGCTCAGACACAAAAAGACTCCTCCAATAAAAGAAAGTGTCGATGAAGTTTCCAGGAGGTTCAATGCATTAGACTGATAACTGTTAATTTCTGAAGATACTTCAGAATACTCCAGGAAGAATACTTTTGGAAAATTAATGTCTTCATAAAAATGTGGAGAAGCAATAAACCCTCAAGATTAGCAATAGAGCATCTGTTAAGTAGTTTGTTTTTTACATTGGTATAAAATCAGAGAAAGGGGTCATGCAGAGTTAGTATGTACGTCACAAGTTACAATACATTTATTTCACTGTGAGGCATAAAATATTTACTGAACTGTAATATGTTGCTGATATTAAATAATTCTATCAAAGCCAAGACACATCTAAGGTTTTGTTGATTTCCTGAGTGAGAAAATACCACCATAAACCTTAGGTTTCTGTATAATTAGCTCAAACAGCCAATAGACCTCATGTGGTTTCTTCAAGCCTCTTTTTTTTAAAGCAAAAAGCCAAATATGGAGAAATTGCTTAAATATACAGACATTGCCCAAAAATTTTTATGCTCAAAAAAGAGCCACTACTTTTTTCCCCCCTTTTTTCTTTTAAGTGAGTTTGAAATGCCTTAGATGCATTTTGACTGACATGGTTAAGCATGTATTACTCCAGCACACAGTCTAGTTATTTTGATAATGGGACCACAGAAAATACTGCATTCATCTTTGTCAGATATAGAAGGTCTTTACCAACTTGATCAGGCCTTAAGTGGTTAGCAGGAAGACAAGAAATGCAATAAACAAGCACAGATTGAGGGACTGTTCACAAGGACTAGGATCAATCCCTTCAGCTGCTTGACTGATCAAACCATATCCCCAGGCAGCTTGAGACAACTTACCAAAATAATTGTTTCAGCATGAACTAGCCTGTTTAACTACAGCAAGAGACAACGCAGGAATTTCATTAAAGGATGCCTACTATGTCCAGTTATAATTCAGATTATAAATGAAAAAAAAGTTCCCAGAGTGCACCACTGCAGTCAATGTCACCTATAAATACAAAGTCTGTAATATCCAACAGAAGTTGCAATTAATTACAGCCTAAGATAGAGTAATCAGGAGATGAAAGAGCTGAAGAGATCAAGCATCAAAAATAAAATACGTGGAATTTTGTGACCTGTCCTTTTGTTATTGCTCATTCAAAGCAGATCTCTCTTGCTCCAAACATTTAAGGACCTTTTGCTGTCCAGCAAGGCAGGCATATTATGTACATCTGTCTTGGACTAGAGAAGTGACTACAGAAATAAAATCTTATAAATGAGAATTTCACCTTCAGTGCTAGCTACTTCGTCTAGTGAAAGGGCACTAACCCTCTGACTCTGACTCGTTTGAAGTCTTCAGTGCAATTACTATTAAAGACTGTCAGCAAGCTGCCCTCTGAGCATCTCATTAGAGGCACTGACAAAGGGATGAAGGCCACAACCCAGCAGCACCAGTTTCTGAAGGACACTGTGGTTACACGACCACACAGATAATCTTTCTAATAAGGAGAATTCCCTTCTTCACCTCTCCCCATATACTCCCAGAGGCTCTGCTAGGAGTGAATTTATGTGGGCAAGTACAAGCAGTACGTAGGTCTACAGAAACGCTCTACAGAGACGCTCCAGAATCACCTTTGTTCCCACAACAAAGACTGAAAGTTTCATGCAGCTTCTCTAATCACAGAGATTTTGAGAACTCGTGTACAGAAGGAATACAAATATCTGTGTGGCCCAAGTTAAGGGGAAAATAATTAGTTTAGGAATTGGTCTGTGAGCATCTCAACCATCTCCACCTGCTGTACACTGGCTAAGTTTGCAGAGTGACTGCCCCTCACAAACTCATTATCTTCATTTAAAGGCGTTCCGAAGTAATACAATTGAAACAAATACAGCACAGGTACAGATCAAAACATTGTTTTGATCGAGTGAACTTGACACACTGCATGAGCTGCTTGTTCATGCAAGTTGTTATTCTGTCTTCTTTTAAAGGATTCAGAAAGAAAAAAAGCTGAGAGCTAAGGAATCAAACGAAAAACCTCACTATTTATTACTTTTTCCCCTTAAGATTTTTCCCCACAAATCTATAAGAAAAAAAACAAACAAACAAAAAGTACAGTCTTATATTTCAAAATAAACCTGCCTTGCAAAAATGTGCTTGGCCCTGAAGACAGTAATTCACAACCAGTCTAATTTTTATTGAAGGACAAAGTTTGCTGAAGACAAATTTTGGTAGATCTAGTTTTATATCTACAGGACAATTCAGGTCTGAACAAACTCACTAGTGGTCTCAGCATTTCCAGTTTATCTGATTTAAAGCCATAGCAAGGGATTTTAGTGTATAGTGTAATAACGTGCAATGCGAAGACCAAATGCGAGTGTAGATTTGAGGGAGTGAAATAGTAACATTTAAGCTCCAATTATCAGTGATCTACAGAAAGAATCATGAGACTGTGCTAATTTGTGAATTTACAACCACTTTTTACTCTCCACATGAATGAAAAAAGGGAGCTGCTCCCCACAGAGCAAACAAGGCAATATACTCTTTTCTCCAGTGGGCTGAGGCCTGGCATAATGGAAAGATGGCAAAACACCTGTTACACCCACTACACGCGGGAGCATGCTTTAAGCATGGCAGAATTTCCCCCCTAGTTTTCATGACAGAAACTTAATATTTTTGTTTCATTCTCGTGTAATTGCAGATATGAAAAACCCAGGCAGCCAAAGACAAAGATTTGTAACTAGTGGCAATTAAGGAAACTATAAACCAAAGACCACATCTATGAACAAGAAAAGTATCATCCGGTGGATAGGCAAAGTTCTTTATGCAATGGTGTTCCAATTAGTATCTCCTAATTAATGAAAGCCCAAATTTTATTAATCAAAACCATTCTTTTTACAGTTATCTTTTTGCCCAGAATGCTTTCAAATTCTGAAGGGCTCATCATCAGAGACAAGCAGAGATGCAGCATGACTCTGAGTTACACCAAGGGTCACAAAATTTATACAGGATGCCACAATCACACTGGATGGCTTTGGTTGTGCTGCTCTTGGAAAACTGTGCTTCAAATACCAGGCAAGTGGTGGCAAGCAGTGGCTTGCCTATGCCAGCAATTTTATAATGAACTCTGTGGAGAAAAAAGAATGACCATCTCATTTGATTCTTGACTTGACCAGTCAATCCTTGGTTTTACTTGTTTCATTCCTCCAAAGTCAATACTATATACACCAATTTCTTTGTGCCATATGAAGTCATGCAAGTGGGGATGCCAACAACACAAACTTCACAGATACATTGTTGTTGCATCAACATTCTTGCGCTTTTTTCAATCCTAGTTGATAAAATAGTAAAATTGATTTAAACTATCATAACAGATAATGCACCTAATTGAGTATTAGCAAGCAAGAATACTGTATACAGGAAATTTAAATAGGGTTGCTGCCTAGAACAGAGGGACTGAAACAACATTCAAGAAAAATCTCATACTCCCCAGCTAATGAGCTCTTAAAATTTAATTGATAGCCATTTTATTTTTCCAAATATGTCCACATTTAATTTTTTAAAATTTTTAATAATGTGCTCATTAACCTAGGAATGATTTACTTTTATCTACCTTCTTATTGCCAGTAGAAGTGTCTGTGACTGGGACAATGAACCACAATAATGCCATAATGAAAGATGAGAACCTACTTTCAAAGTCTCTTCATACTTGTTTCCTAGTATTTTAATATATTTTCATACATTGCACATCATGCTTTTATCTTCACCTTCACAGCATCATGTATTCATTACATTTAATTAATCAATGTCTTTACTTTTTAATCTACTGGGTTGCAGTGTTTTAGTCTTTGTATAAAGGGGAAAAGACTAGCAAGTTAAGGACTGATTATTAGAGTACATTAGATATTTTGCATAATTATGGGCCCAGTGGAAGGCTAAGAAGATAATGCATTACAAATCTCATTTACTAGGGGTTATATTTTTATTGCATAGATGAAGCTTTCCTTATCTTAAATTGTATCTCACTAGAATTCTTGCTGAACTTAAGAATATTGGCCTTTTTTTTTCTTTAAATTAATGTTGTTGCACTTTGCCATGTGTCAGCAAAAGGGTTCTGAAATGTAAGGACTATCGAAAAAAATAGCAGCAAGACCTTCGCCACTAAGGACCTGATGCTTTATTACTTGTCAAGAAACATAAAAGCAAAATAAATAAATTAAAATGATGCACCACTTTAGTGAGAATGGCAGCCTGTCATATAAATTTAATCCCAAAGATTTAAATTGTGTTCCACAGTAGCATTAGAAAAAGATAGAATCCAATTAAAACTATGCTGGATTCCAAAGACATTGCGATATTCACTCTGCTTCTGTCATGTAAAATAAATTTAGTCCTGATTCAGTGCTGAGTACAAGGAATTAGATCCTGTAATGATCTATTTCCTCGGGTATTTTGCAGTACTACCTTAAAAATACTGGAAAACAGTCAACAAATTCGCTGAGCCAAGAGGTATATTTATAAAGAGGCAAATTTATAAAGTAAACCCAACCACTAGGCAAAGCATTTTCAGACCCAGATTCAAGTCCCCAAATGCACACACAAAAATGAGTCTTAACAAGTTTCCACTGGGTGGGACCCAGAGGAAAAAAAACAAGTTAAAACTGCAGAGTATAAACAAAGTATCGTGCATTTTGTGTAAAGAAAAGACATCTGGTCAGCAGAAGGAATTGAGTTGACTCATTGACTTTCTTGGTTTCTACACTTTGTGTCCAAGCAGACTCAAACATGAAAGGAAGAAGATGCCACCACCACCTCCCCTGGGCCCAGCTGGGCACACACAGCAGGAGCCCATCCCAGGGCATCAGGCAGGGAGAGAAGGCAGAAACTGAGGAAAACCACAGCAAGAGACATAATCAAAACCAGCATGTCATGAAATACACAGAGCATTACCGACAGCTACTGTTCTTCAGTGAGTATCTACTTTACCTGACAATTAAGAATTTGCTTATATACAATGCCATGGTATTCGTGCACCATAAAGCCAGACTTCAACAGTCACTGTTTTGCTTCTTTGTACAAAATAACTTAACACCCTTGTTCCATTAAAAAACCCAACTCTGTAGGTTGTGTGTGTCTCTATATATCTCTTGCAAGCAATGAAATAAATGTACTTTAATAGTTCCATATACATAGACCCTGTTACAAGTCTACCTTCAGAAACTGCAATACCTCTAGTTCTGTTATATTCTAATAGGCCACAAACCAAGAAAAAAACCTAATTTAATTCTTAGACACTAAACAGTATCCTTACATTCCATATTCATGCCCACTTAATGAATTGGTTTATCTATAATAATGAATGGTGTCAAAAATATTTTAGCACAACCCCCAGTGGAACATCTCACTCAAACTATCAATTGGGACACAGAACATATAAAAATACTTTAATCCCACTTCCATTACCAAAGATTAATATTTTTCCTAACAGGTCATTAATTTAGTTGTTGCTGAAAAGTTTAATTCTAATATTTGTTTGTCAGTTCAAATGTTTTACAGACAGTTCTGAAGTCAAGTCCTTACATAGCACACCACTGAATTCAAATACAGCATCATTTCTTAGATTTATTAACACTACTATGGCGGCAAAAATCTATTATAAAAATGCAACTTATGCAGCAACTTTGAGGAAAAAAAGATATCTTCTATATCTTCAGTTCATCATAAGGAACATTCTAGTTTTTATCTTGCCAATCTACTACTGTTAAGATGAAAAACCTCTTTTCTTCAAGTCAGTCTTTTCCTTTTACCCTCAATGACCTTTTTAGTAGTCTTGGGTCACAAATGATACAGGCTGGTGACCTGAGATTAGTGATCAGTGGAAAATAGGCTACATCTCTATTCTGCCTCTATAGAGTAGAGATTTGACCAAGTAGTGCTTAATAGAATCTCCAGGTAAAATGATAGTTTTCCTATCTGTGTGGGGAGGAGGCAAAGCCCACCATGCAGAGCCTAGAGTTATCCAGTCTCTGAGCGACCCTGAGCAAATCTCTCAGGGGCATGGAAAATCTGGGGATTTTTAATTGTTAATAACATCAAATACATCCAGATATTTAATTCTTTCACACGTCGTCTTAAAGCAATATTACATGTATAGATATAGAGAGTGAACAAAAAAAAAATCATGAGAAACTATTCAGAGGCAGTATCAGTCATCGTGTTAAAACATATTGTCAGACATACACCATACATACACAAACCAAACAAGTGAAAAAATCTAAAGATTTCTAAATTTGAAATGTAATCGACTTGATTTTGAAATGATTTTTAAGAAATAAAAAATTTAATTAAGACAGCAAACTGCATGGGAAATTGTGAAACCTATCCTGCATTTCAAACAATTGATCTGGTTATGATTTCTGAACAAATGGTCCATTGCACCTTGCACCAGCACCAAATAAAACCCAAAGGAATACCAAGGCAGCTCCAGCAGCCACAACTAAATATGTCTTCTGTCTTCTAAACTGTTTGCACCAACTTTCTAATTATTTCTTCTATTCACTTTTTCCCACACTGCACATATAAGACAAGATTTACAGTAAGTAAGTGACATAACCTTCCATTCCCATTATCTACACCAAGACAATCTTAGCTAAGCATTGCAGACAGATTGCTGGTATTAACTTCCTCTTTCTGTTTACTGAGTCCTGTTACAAAAGCCAGTCCTAGGCTTTTGCAAAAATTTTTTTTGTATAGTGTGTACTGTAGCCACATTTTACATGAGTATGTTGTCCCAAACATTATCTTTTTCCCCTGAAACAGATAAAGACACTTTATCTAAATGTTTTTGTAGTCTGTGAAACTCTCCAATGTATCTCTCAAAGAACCTTAGTATTAGGTCATGAGGTCGGATCAAAACACCAACAGGAAGCACATGGCCAAGTGGAAGATATTTAAGCATCAGGAATTCAAATCAATTGTATGTAACAAGAACCCATATGGAGTTTGACAGGTTGCATAAAGCTACATAGAAGTACTTGAAATACGCACTTATTGGACTATGTGGGTTAAAACCTGCTTTTTGCAAGATACAAATAACTCCCTGTTTGTTTCCAGAATTACTTGGGTCCTACAAAGAACAAGTTTTCTTCTCTGGAAGAAAAAGGGGGGCAACTTCTGATCTGGTCATTATCTGCCCCCAGTAAAATCTTTCACTGCACGTTCAGTCACGGTGTCACAGAAACCATCTTTTTCTTGCTTTCTCTTTTTTGGGAGGGTTCATTGTTCAGTGACTGGACAATCTAGAGTAAAGGAAGAGCTTAAAGTAAATAAAGTAGGTACTGAGAACTAATCCTTCCATTTGCCATGCTGGGAGAAATTAGGAAAGGGGTCAAAAAGGAGCATCCTATTCACCTATTGTGTCTATTAGTTTAATTTCCGGCACATAGATGAAATAGGCTTCTCAATTTCCACGGTGATCAAGAGAAGAGTCACGTTCATAAGACTTTTATCTGTAACACTTTGTTTTCTCATCTGTGACAATAACAGCCTGATAAACTCTTAAATTGCTCTACACCACTGAAGCCTTATGACAGGAAACACGTTTTCAGAGAAGTACATATTTGAGCAACATTAATAGATTTGAAGACAACTTATTTTTCAAAGCACCAAAGACAGCTCACCAATTATCTTGTTGAAAACCAAAGTCTGATGACAATTAAACAGAACAGCAGATGTACAAAATGACATTCTATTCTGAAAGTCATTCAGCATCAGAGACAGATTTAGACATTTTCCATAAGGAAATTGTAAAAGAACTGTGAAGAATGTACAGAACTTTGACATTCACCAGTACAAAATTTGTGAATGACACCTGCCACGAGGAGGGTAAATTTTAAAATACAGAGTTACTGAACATGAGGGAAAAAATCTATTAACACCACAAACATCAAAAGGCCTTCCAGTGTTTCAGTAATTGTTCAAAGCTATACATTCCACATCAGAGGGAAGTGTTCATCCAAGGAAGAATGGAAGAGCCTGTAAGATGTGATCACTTCTGGTTCTTCAGTGTCCACAATATAACCTCACACCATTGCTCTATTTAAATAGCTGCACATACTGTCTCTGCAAACCTCAGAGGCATTTATATGGCACTACCAGTCTTCCAACTCAGCAAACAAAAACTACATTGAATACTGACTAAATCACAAGCCAGAAACCAATATTCATCTTCCCTCTCTCCCCAGATCTCCCCAGAGTAAACTGCAGTGAGAAATGAAGAGACTCCAGCTGCATGATGAGTGGTGCATCTGAAGCACTTCTGGTAAAGTGTGATTACATACTGGCATCAGGCATAGGAAGTGACTAAGTCAGTCAAACCACATTGGAGTATTACCGAGAGACAGCTTCTGCCTGTTGAAATACAAAATTATTCCTATTCTAGCAGCAGGAGCATAATACTGTATTTTAGACTTCAGACCAGCCAATATTGTCATATTATCAGGTCCGGTCACAATGAGGGCATTAAGATCAACTTACTAAAAGTGAAAATCTAACACATCAAGACTTCAGAAGGAAATAGAATTCTTTCACAATACTTATATATTGCAGCTTCAAAAAAGTTTTTAGGATAACCAGGCTGATTAGCTTGTCATAGCAGTATCATTTGCTAGGTTTTAAGTCTAAAAAGATACAAATTTGTTCATAGTACTTCAGGAGATGAGGCTTTAAAGTACAAGAGACAACCCAGATCCTGGGACAAAATAAATGCCTATGCTGGTGATTACAACCATATTCAAAATTCTGTTGCTCTTGAAACCATTTCTGTTACAATATGACACTTTATGTCGGGTACCACTCTAGTTTCTTCTAATTATTCTTGAATCACATTCCTCTGAAGTGATTTGAAATCTTCCTGGCATTGCTTTTACTGCTATTCCCATGTGCAAAGACCTTGCAAAACAATTCTCTTGTAAATTGTCACATTTGTGCTTAAGACCTGTTCCCATACATGTATCAGCTTTCTTTGAAGGGGTTTGGGGCAGGGAACATTCAACCCTGATTTTCTTCTGGTATGGCTGGGAATGGAAAGAATCATCTTTCCTTCTTAGTCTGTCTCAAATAATCAAAAGTCTTCAGTCCTAGTTTTCATCTCTGAAACTACCTCATAAACAGTATGCAAGAAAATATTTTAATAGAAATATCAAACATGTCCCACTGAACAATACAAGAGGACTCAGAAAGCCTATTGGAGCCTGAGTTTGCTTGTCTATTGCAATGGCTCATTTCATAATGACCTGGGAAACACTGATAATGCATCCTAAAGGCAGAATTATAATAAAGCTATTACAAGTTTATCATTTGATACTTTTCAGCCATAAGTAAATAAAATACTTTTCCTCCATGAAATATCCTTATCTGTGGAAGCACAGAGAACTAATCCTCTCTTTGATCTCTGACAGATGCCTCTACCAGAAGAAAATCTGAAGTACGATGTACATGAAAGAAAATCCATCTTCAGAAAAATGTTATAACTACCCCGAACAACTGTGCCAGGTACAGAAGCCCATTGTAGAGAAATGAAAAATTAAATTAACAATAAGAAATGGATATAAGGAAGGCAATGTTAGGAACTGTAACATGGATGACCCCTTCAAGAAATTACAGAAAACAACAGGGTTCTTCCCTAACAGAAAAGACTCTCAGCAAATGCACAAGATGTATCTCCAGAAATGAGTGTATAAAAATGTGATCTTCCTCTTCAGATCAGCAACAAAAGGTTACTCTTATTATTTTTAAGAGCTAGCCCAAATATCTTTATACCTCTATGAAACATATTCCAAGATCTGAGGAAGCTGATTGTGGGATTCAATAAATGCACGAAGAATATGTATAATAAGGATGTGAAACCATATTTAAGGGGAAAGGAAAATACAGGCAATAGCTTTTTTCACATATTATGCTTCCCTGTTGAAAATGCAGTCTAATTTCACCAAGATCTTGAAATAAGCAACTATTAAATATGAATATGAGCAGTTATTCTCATTCAAAACATTATGATGAGAGTACTCTTGCCTAAATAGACATACCAGAATAGAGTATTAAATACAAAAGACAAGTAGCCCACATGACTTCATACTCTAATTATGACATATATATTTTCTGCCATTATGAGAAGTTAGATCTGATATGAATTAAGGTGATTATCAGCAATCTGACACAGCTGAAAAGCTAAAAAAGCACTGCTAAACACAAAGTCCCAAGAACAGCAACAAACCAGTATTTCCTCAACTATTAATGAGGAAGAAACTTGGGCTTTAAGTCATTGTAGAATACACTATTTTTCAGCTGCAGAGCTCTGCTGAATCCTAAGGCTGAAAGACATTACAGAAAGCAGAGGAATGTTGACACGAGCATCTTCTAGAGGAAGCTCAGCACCCCTAGACAACGCTCCAACTGCTTAGTGGATTTTATCCTTCAGACATCTTTTGGTACAAAAGCTAGGGCATTCCAGATGCAGATTGAAATTTGGGGCAATATGTTCTCATCGCGGTACATCTAGTCAGTGTTACAAGAGACACTTCCCTGACTGTTATATTCTCTTACAAGAAACCAACAAGCAACACCCTCCCTCCCCTCAAGCTAACCCAAAACAACAGCAACAACAGAAATCCCTCAAACAAACAAGAACAAAAACCAACCAAATAAATGACAAAAGAGATTCTCATTCTCCAAGATCACCTTATTCTGGAGTATGAAAAATGATATTATAATTAAAAAAACATGCAATGCATGGCTCAATTTTATATGAGTGCAAGAACAGCGTAACAAAGGGTGAGGAGGTTTACTTTTAGTCATAGCCCTCTTTTACACATTGCTCAATCCTGAAGTCTCTCTAGAATTTTCTTGGAACTAATTTTTTGCATTGCTGATTTTTGATTTTCCCTGGCTNCTCCAAATCACCTTATTCTGGAGTATGAAAAATGATATTATAATTAAAAAAACATGCAATGCATGGCTCAATTTTATATGAGTGCAAGAACAGCGTAACAAAGGGTGAGGAGGTTTACTTTTAGTCATAGCCCTCTTTTACACATTGCTCAATCCTGAAGTCTCTCTAGAATTTTCTTGGAACTAATTTTTTGCATTGCTGATTTTTGATTTTCCCTGGCTTACAGTGATGTGTCTGATGTTCGTAGTCTCTCCCCTCACACATCTAGTCAATAACCATTTTGAGCTTCCTCATAGTAAAAAAAAAATCAGTCTTCAATTCAGACAGGGAAGTTCACCTGAGCTCAGGAGGAAAGTCAGTATTGGTTCAGAAAAGCAGCAGATCTGTCTTTCGTATGTGTTGTTAGAAAAGATGCAGTAGTTACATTAACTTTGTTGGCATTCCATCAAAATCCCGACATCACAAACCAACTTCAACTTTCTTGAATTTTCAGTGTGCAGAAGATGCACGTGAAGCTTAGAGAACAGTATATTAGCACAGTCATAAAGTTCTTGTCATTATGTTTAGTTTAGTACAGTATAACTTTCAACAAATATTATGCAGCCTTAAATGTATAAACCAATCTAAAACACGGCAAAATTTCACCTATTTCTTAAGTACTTTTGAAAAACATATGCATTATGTTCGGCATCTGATTTTTTTCTAGCTTTGTTCCACTCAGGTACTGCTACTCTCCCTGTAATTGTCTATCTTTTTCAGTTGAACAGATCTAAGAAAAAATTATTAGATGATTATTAAATGAATGTCTATACTGAGATGGACTAAAGTGCATCTACCCTAGCATCCCAAATCCAAAAGCAGTCAGCAATTTATGTCTGAGAAAGAAGATAAGAATAAAGCAACTGCATAATGACTTCTTTTGTGTACAGTCTCCCAGGCTCCAGTGCAGCTCAGGAACCTCCTAAGCCGGAGGTGATATCACATGTTCCAGGGAAACCACAAGTGCTGGAATCTCGCCCAAAGCTAAAGTCCTGCAGCTAATAACTTAAACTTCTGAGAAACTTCAAAACTACAAAGAAAAAAAATTGTATGATAGTTGGAGGACAGAATAAAAAATAGAAAAATTGTATTTAAAAATGAAAACGGAAAAAGTTGTTCTACCATGGAATTCCTATATTAAAAATCTTCAGAGAGTTAAGGCAAATACTTTTATTTTCCCTTAAAGTGTAAAACCACAATTCAGTATTGCTCTTGTGTGTGTATATACTCCCTCAACTCAGAAGGAAGGAGGCTCCACTGGCATATGTGCAAGACTTGTATATATAGACATGTTTATCTCCATAATGATTTATAAAAAAAAAAAAATTAAAAAATCAACCAAACCACAGAGGTGTTCAGCTCTCCACATTTGTTATGCAGCATTACTTTTGTAAAATGAGATTTTTTTTATTTATCTGTCCATAACAAAAATCATCCTTTAGCTTTTAAACTTTATGTTTTCTAAGCTACATTATAGAAATGCCGTATTATCTGAGTTGGTTCAATGCATTGCTCCTTATCACTGCTTAAAGCGACAGAAGCGCTGTCAGGACCCTGTATTTTACTTCTTTTTAGCTGATACTGTACTTCAGGATTTGTACACTTCAAGCCATCAACTACTCCTAGATTGCCATCTTCTCAACCATTAATGCTCAATTCTACTTTTCAGTATTCAACATTCCCTTTTAATGCTGCCTTTTCTCAAGCATTTTTAGATGATGTCCCATCTTGAATTACATGGGTGAAAGGCAGCAATAGCAACAGATTATTTTAATTCTGTTAACAATACTTCGGTGGCATTAGGGGGCTGTTAGAAAGTCATCTGGTGTGGGTTTAGCCAGGGATTGCCTCCAGAGGTTATTCTTCAAGAGTTAACCACTGTTGGAAATCTTTCTTTGATAATTCTTTTAATGCTCTAAAGGGAAAAAAAGGAGGGAACTCATTTTTTACTCATCATTAGAACTTCAACATCTGATGCCTTATTATCATGGTCAGCTCAATTTATTGCTTTGCTTTGAGCAGTAGGTAGTTCTGATCAATGGATTGATGTCGGGAATCAGTCCTGAGCAAACCAAAATCAGTGAAACCAGTAGGATGCTTCCTGGTAGATTATGAAATGGGCCATGCCAACACTCAAAAAGCTCAAGTGGAGTTGCAGTTGGCAACATCATAGTTACTTAAGGACATGACACAGTCACCTAAGGACATCATATTACAGATAGTAGGAAGACACACAGCACTTGTCTAGAAAGACTTGGAAAAGAGCAACAGTTGGCATTAAAAGTACGAAATAATCTTTCAGAAAGCTGAAGTCATGTAAAAAGCAATCAAAACCTGGCTGGTTCAATATAGAAGAATAGACAGGCTAAAAAAATACTCAAAGCTGCAGTTTCAGGTATAAGGGAAGCCCTTAAAGAAGATAAGGTGATAGCAAAACTAGAATATGTCCAGCAAGGAGGTCTAGGAGCTCAGTTCAGAGCAGTCAGGCATGAATTCAAGTCAGATACTTTGGCACAGAGAATTATGTGTTGGAACCTCACCTGCAATTACAGTGTCTATGTGCATAGTGAAGACTTGTGACATATAACTGCTAAAAACAGGACTGTTATTAAAGTTTCATCTTTAATAAAATCGCTGTTTTCTCCTCTTTTTCTTTCTTCATTCTTCCAAAGGAAAACCAGAGAAGTTAAAATATTTTACCTAAGGTTTGTTTCCCTTCTAAAATACTAGAATGAAAGATACAAGCAGCCAAGAGAACCTGACAACACTGGAACTTTCTGAAACAAGGTTTTGCATATCTCATTTGGCAGCTGGCAACAGAATGTGACAAATAAGAATTCTCACTCCAACCTGCTGGCTGCCAGTCATGAATTATCTTATTCCTTGCAGTGAGAGCAGGCCACAGGAAAAAAAAAAAAACAGGCAAGCAAATAGGCCAGAGATAGAGGGAAAAGACAGAAAAAACCGAATTAAACAAACAAAAAAACCCTCTCCCCAAGAAAACAGGAAAAAGTGAGAAAAAACAAAATAAAGAAAGCAGTCAGATGTTCAGTAGAAAGCAATCATGAAGAATACAGTGCTACTTGTACTCTTGATGCTTTATTTAGCATCAAAAATTCTTGTGTCACATTATCATAGGCTCTAATGAAGGTTATACAAAATTAAAAACACGGTCCTTGCTATGGGCATGTTTTAATTTGTTCTTGAGTTCATTTGAAGTGTGTCAACTTTTAATTGTTCTTTTAGAGGAACTCACGACTAGCTGAGACTGCGAATTCTAATACAAGGCCTACAGCTAAGCCTGAGTGGCACCCGTCAGACTGTCTGGCTGCGATATTATCAACTTCAGAATATATCCTGGCTAAATAACCACTTTTTCTAACTCAACCGTGAACTCAGCTCCTCTCAAAGGAGGAATTCAAATGTGAAACAACATCTCTCATTTTCTCCTGTGCTTAACTCCTCACATGTGCTTTTACTCCAATGTTTTCTGCTTTGTAACTTACCTATTCTAATGTTAATTTTTTATACGTATGGATATCATAATCTTTGAGTAATACACTTGTGTTTAGCTTCAGATGTGACCTCCATTTCTCTCAGTACTTTTGTTCACTGCCTGGAAAGAGAGCCTTTGCTTTCCCAGTCTTTTACTTGTTCACAGACTCATATTTTGTTCTTAAACTTTAAGCATTGACTTCACACACATGAAAGTCCTGCTATTCCCACCTCATAAACTGGTAACCAAGGGAGAGCCCAAATGACACTGCAGGATTTTCAGAAAATTGTTTTTTTAACTCAAGACATTGCAAGAGCAACTAAAACCAGAAGGAGCTTGTTTTCCAAGCAGTGCGGAGATCTAGATAGAGAAAATATTGCTCAATCTTTCCCCAGAACCATATTACGGTTCGTCCTTTCGCAGTCATGGGTACCCTGGCTCCAAGCCCCTTGAATTACCTATGCTTAAAATGTTTATGCTAGAAATATTTACATGTTATCATGGTTAGCTCCCTTGAAGTTTGAAGAAGTAACAGGCAAAGAACCAGCTAGCACCACCACCTATTGGTGAAAACAGGGAATTTTAGAGTTATTAATTGGTATTATATTATTTAAATTTATATTTATTAACACCTCGGGTTTTAGGGCAGATGATACTTATTTTAAAAGCTGGGTGAGGATGTTTCAAGAGTAAATAACATCCTGAAAATGAAAGGTAGCTTCTTTAAAAAAAAAAAAAAAGGTAAAATACGTACTAAAGCCCTCCATAATCTTTTTCTGCATCAATAATGAGAACTGGGAGTGGGGTACCACATATGTGTGGCTTTTAAAGCTTTTAAAATTTCATTATTTGGGTTTACTTAAAGTTTAAAAATACCTAAAAAAGCTTACTTATTGCCAGAGATGACCACAATTACAATCCTTGAAACGGATTTACGACTTTTCAAGCATCTCATGACAATATACAGGAACTTCTCAGAATAGCACAAGATTTTACACAGCAGAAAAACAAATAGATGACATCCAGTTTCTTAATATCTTGCTGTTGTGAGGATTCTACTAAGATTTACTCCAAAATAACTTATAAAAATAATCTTGTGGGTGATTACTTCTGCCTTCTTAGATTATGGAACAAGGATAGTCTTACTCAGTCTTATTGAGTATTAGCCCCTCACAAATATTTTTTCAGGATAAAAAGAACATGAGTTTTTTTTCATTGACACCATTATCTCCTGCTTATCACTTTGTCCTTAAAGATCAATGTCATTAAGAGCAGAAACTCTGCAGACGAAGAGACAGCTCGACAGTGTAGTTCACTTCAGACATCACATATCACAGGACAATATGCTATTTAGCTAAACACCAAATTTTGCTAAATGCTATTTAGTGAAAGCAGTGATTCCTCTTGCATTTCCTTACAGCATGAGATAAAAGTAAAGAAATTTAACATTTTCAAATAGTAATGTGAAAAGCTGATTCCAATTTAGAATGACACCTGAGATATTTGAAATTATTCCTTAATAAGGTGGAATACACAGTTTTAGAAGTTGATCCTCTCAGTAAGAGGAATAATAAGACCTGAGACATCACATTTACCTAGACATTCGCTAGTTTAACAGTGCAGTAAGCAAAGAGATGTTTATAAGTATTGTTTTGAAAGATTAGTTAATTTTCTCCATCATTAATAAATAACATCTTTCAAAGCACTTAAGGGAAGAAATTTTGACTAATGACACTTACCTAGCATCTGACTGCTTAGAACAAAAAATGCTGTTTCTGATTAAAGCCTTGCTGATGTCTAGTGAAGACTCTGTATGTTTTTCTACCTAGAAAAAGCCAGGAAAAAATCTTGGATAAAGAAAAAGAACAACTAGTGGAGCCACTTATGTTCCTTGGCACTAAAACAGTGGAAGCTTTAAGGTGCAATCCTTGGATAACATTTTCCACAGCAGATCAATTTACTTCAGAAGAAAGTTATTTCAAAGAGACAAAACATAGGACAAAAAAGTTTCCAGAAGTAATCAAAATTGAATCAACATATGAAAAGCAGGAGAGAACAGAGCCATGAAATGAAAAGAGATCTTGCTTAGTCCTGGCAAGAGCAACGGATGCTTGCAGGATAACATCCTGCTCCCTTCCCCAGGGAATGAAAAGCCACATGACCGTTCCCATGGCATTCTTTCCCATCATGTGTCCACATACAAACTGTATCACAGTGAAAAACATTAAGATTCCAGGGATCTGTCACCACATGGCTGAATCTAAAAGCTGTGGTATTGGCACGGTTTAAAACAGCCATTACAGAAGTGTTCTAATTTTCTGGGACATCATCCCTTTAAAAACATCCAAGAGACATGAGCCCAGCCTGATGGTCATTCCACATGCAGAAACTGATTTCTGATGACAACTCAGCCACCAGTGCTGGGAACTTATGTCTGCTGAAAGGGAGAGGCTCTCAAAAATCAGTATGGAATGCCTCATTTTGGTGCTCTCCTCCCTCACCATTTTCATCAAGCTAGCATTGCTCCTGGATCCTGAGTCATGATGGCGAGTTTAAGTCACACCATTCCAGAGGAAAATTTATTGATTTCCCCACCCACCATGTTATTTTCCACATATAAAGCAAAATAGATTTGCTGGTTTTTTTCTTCAGTCTCATGTACTGTTAATCCCAGTAGGGAGACACAGAAAACTTAATTTCTCTTATGTGTAATCATCACTATTAGAACCAAGCGCCCCCTCAAAGCAACCCATCATATCTGCATACAGATAATATTTTCAGAAACACAAACCTCAGCATCCACCGCCTCCTTTCACAGACTGCGCAAACACAACCACACAACTATAGCTCACATGCAGGTTTATATATCCTAATCAATCAGCCTGATTTTAATTAATCCTAATTGTCCTATTAAGGTTCTTGGCTAACAACAACACAGCAAAAAGGATTCCCTAAGCAGCCTAATTGACTTAATCAGCTCCTTAATAATCCTTCTTCAGGCCTTTAAAATGAACTAACCTCTAGTTCATTTTAATAAGCATATCGAGGAGGAGCGTAAAGCCAACTGCTTGACTCCAGGAGTCAGATCTCATTGTTGCAATGAGGAGCATGGCAGGTAACAGACATGTTTGGGTCTACAGATAGAGAAGAACTGCATTAGCAACATGTGACCAGCTATCCTTCACACATCTGTGAGCAATGGAGGAAGTTTAAGGAGCTATAACTGCATTTTCCCACAGGGAAGGGTTTTAATCTTGGACTACAATTACAGTTGTTGATGAGTCTTCAAAGGGTAATTTAACGTCCTCTAGGTATTAACATAGTCATGAATTAAAACCCTCGTAAATTACAAATATCCAAGTTAAAGTAATGTGTGAAAAAGTAGTAAGCAATTTTTACGGTATTTTTAGTGCTCAACTTCTGCATTATGCACTTCTAAGGTGTGCATAGAGATTTACAAGGTATGGGGGGAAGCAAGCTAAGCGTATGGACTTTGGTTCTGACAGTGATTTGTATTGTACTTGGCACAAATGAAAAAGCTCACTTTTGCAATATTTCTGTGTGCGCTAAAGTCTTGTCAACTCTCAGGAACTCTACCTGTGCAGCTTATTCATCATACATGTTCCCTCATTGCTCTTACTGTCCAGCAGGTGTATCCCTAGCATGGCACCGACGAATGACACAATGTATTCACAGAATATTATGAGTTGGAAGGGACCCACAAGGATCATCTAGTCCAACTCACCCCCTAACACCCGTACAGAGTCCCAGAGCGTAACACCACCTAGATCCCTCACAGCC
>WEKX01013174.1:97209-129098 GCA_013390025.1 Pitta sordida
CTGGGCTCTGAATTTTGTCGGGGCTTTAGGGCAAGGTTTTCCATAGCCATTAACTGTTTATAAGTGCATATGAATCTCAACAGGATTTCCAGTGTGTGTTTGGGCATTTTTTTCTTTTGGGGTTTTTTTTTCCCTTTTTGGTAAGTTTTATAAAGCATTCTAAAGCACAAGCGCATGTAGATATATGCCTTCCACTGGCTCTGTCTTTCCATATATGCATATAAATAGGACATCTTCATTTCCCTGAAGACAGCAAGAGCAGCACGTGTGATCATACTCAAGATTATAGTAGCAAAAGTCTTTGCCTTTTTCCTAGTAAATATTCATCTAAATCATCATTAGTCCCTCAAGGGCTTGCATATTAGCTGTGTGTTGAAGACCTACAGTGCAAGTCAAAGTAATCAAAGGCCAATTGCAAAAGCAACGTGTATTATTTTCTTCTGGCCTTCTGATTAATTAAACATTTTAAATATATGAACTTTTTTGCAACATTGATTTTATTAAAGTTACTCATACTGAAGCATCAGAGCATCTTTGTGAAGCCAAGGTGCACATTGCACTAACCCTACCTGCCACTGAAAAAACCTTGTCTCCCATCCATCTGGTTTGTGCTGTTCTCCTGTAGCATCATGGAATATTTGGAGTTGTTCTACTGCAGGAGTCAGCAAGTGTTCTATATTCAGTTTAATCCAAACAACAACAAAATGACCAAACACCAAAACAAAAAGTACAAATGGTTTCTATGTCTGTCTGTTTATACCCCACAACCATATCCATGACTCTTTGATCAGTACTCCAAAGAGATCTGGATATGTGCCTGTGCACTGGTGCCCTGAACTAGCAATAGCTATTTAAAACTAACCTCATACTGGAAATAAACTGTGTTTCAAATCATCACAAAGGACCCAGTGACATTCAAATATTATTTGTCCTTCTGATGTACATTTGAGAAAAACAACTCAGTTAAACATTTTGAAAGTATTTAAACTTAATCTTTCAAGCTCACTTCCATAATTATTTCGAACTGCTATGACAGTATGATTAATTCTTCTATAAAAGGCAGGAAAAAAACGGCACAGTGTTTAGACTTTTCATACACATAAAAATTATCAAACTGCTGATTAACAAAGATTTTGGATATGGTAACACCCAATTTCCATATGGGCCTCTTTTAATATTTTTTTAAAAGTTAAGATACTTCACATTTAATTAGGAGCATGACCATCAAAATAGGTTACACAAATTTGAAGGTGATTGCTTTTGAAACCCTCAGTATTCCATAGCCTTGCAGGACTTATTTAATGGAAATAATACATTTCCAGGCTCAGGATGAATTCCAGTGTGCTCACTGTACATTAATAGCCCAAAGAAATTCAGCACTAGGTTGCTGTTGAAATGAAACTTTTGTGTGTTACCATTCTTCCATTCAATAAAGGTCAAGCTGTTAGTTGACTGTCATTAGGCATAGTCTTTTGACTGCTTAAAGGTTATATAAATATTAAAGTTTATGAAGTCAGCCAGGAAACTTTCTTTTCACATATCTTGCCACATTATCTTTCACCAGAAACAAATCTACACCATATTTAGTGGGGTGATGTGCTTTTCTTTTGAGACAAATATCTGCTTTTCCATAAATAATAGCTTTTTCTGAAATAACAGCAAGCAAACAGAAGGATAAAAATCTCACTTAAAAGTAATGATTCACATGCTTATTAAAAAATCCCAAAGCCACCCTATGACTTATTTCATTTATCTGGACTCTGTACAGTGTGGCTTTCATTATTAGGTTACAATAGATCAAGACTTACGTCCACACTAACTTTGCCCTCATTTCCATTTATATTAAAGTAGTATTTGTTTTTTAAAGGAGGCACACGAATGAACAGAAACTGGCCCAATCTCTGTTTGTTCAGCTTGTAACTTGCACAATAGCAAATTCAATCTTGTTAAGAGGCTTATTCATCCATTGTAGAAACCACCTGAATTGCAAGAAAGTCTGAATCTGCATGGACCATGCATTTATGTCAGAGGAAAAAGACAAATTAGGGAAAGGCAGTTTTGACTTGCACTAATAAATTGCATATTACTGTGTCTCTTCAAATACCCTTTGCCCATTTTATTTCAGAGGTAGAGAAAGGCCCTCATTTGACAATAGCAAATGGAAGTTCTTCCTACAACACTGTAGAAATAAAAATGAAATTACCTTTCTGCAACCCATCCCCTGCCCTTCCCTTACCCCATCCCAGCTGCTAAGGGCATTTTTCTCCTGACCTTCTGTCCTTGCCCACTGATCAGGAGGGTAAGCAGAGGCCGTCAGTCCTGGTGTGATATTCCAGCCACACACAACTCATGACAAGGCAATCACTGATCTTAATTGTTCACCTGAACCATATTTTGAGCCTGGCTACTCACTAGCTCTCCACTGTCCTCAGCAAAACAATTAAACTCTGCTTATAAAAAGAAAGAAATAATGTAGAACTCTCTCATAAAGATATAGAGAGTCTTGTTTCTCTGAGATTTCTAAGCATGAACTTGCAGCAACATGAACAGTTATGGGAGAAAAATATTTGCTGAAACAAGTTTAGTATCTTGTAAACCATACTGATCTTCTTGAACTAAGATTCCAAGGGGAAAATCACAAGCTTCTGTTTATTTGTTCAATTTTCCTCAGTAAAAAAAGAGGAAAAAAATTAAATTCTTCAATGCTGGTCACTTATACGAGATGAAAACACAGCACTCAGATAAGAAACTAATCAGAACTAGAGCTACTATTAGATAGGTCATATGCCATTTTTTCCTTTAGCAGGTTCTTAAAAATATTGAATAAAAGCATTTAGCTTCCATTTTCCATGTTTTGGGTTGTTTGAAGTTGTTTTGCTGAACATAGATATTAACACTATAGTTTTTGTAATTGAGTCTGTGTCTTATTCATGCAAATAAAATCTCTTCAAATTCAAAGAAAAAATTAAAAAGAAAACAATGGGGGTGGGGTGGGGTGGTGTTTCTTTAGGAAAAAAAGTGACATTGTGGACAAATGAGGCTTATTGTCCTCTGTGGACAAATCTCAGAGGAGATGGAATAGCTCAGCAGAAATATGTTCTGAAGCCTAAAGCTCACAAAGTTTTTCCTGAAGACTATTTGGTAGATTAAGCGTGTATCTACCACGTATTTGGGACTCCTGCTAAACTCCCATGTGAACAATTCTAGTGCCTGAAAGGAAAGCATTTAGGAGATAACTAATCAGTTTCAGATGTTTTCACAAAGCAAATTAATGTGGGTAGTTAACACACCATAAATCCAACATTGCTTATTAATCCTGATTACAGATAAACCTAATTAAATTCTATCATTGTACTCATTTTAGACTACAAAATGGCTGGTGAATTGAAATATGTCAATTCACATTTGTTATCTCTAAAATATTCAGACTATATTTGCCTCAGTTTGTAGTAAAAGCACTTGTATTCTCAAAGATGTCAGATCTACAAATTCAAGTCAAAACGTGAAAGTTCATCTCACTACTTTATTGTTTCTTTTCACTTGTTCAACATGAAATTAGAATTGCTTCCTGAAAGGGAACATTTATTAGCAAAACTACCCAAAGAGGACGCAGCCCAAATGCACTCAGCGCTGTTGGCCCTGCTGTGGGGCTATCACAAGTAAAAGCTGGCAACTACTTGCTTCTTGCTGAAATGGACACTTAGAACCTAACTACACACAGGCAGCAGCACAGATTTGCCAGTTTTAAGTCCAATTTTTCACCTAAAATAAAATTAAGAACTTTTTCCTACCATATTTTCAAAAGCATAACTCTAATGAACAAATATAACACTCATTTCCAGTACCATTCCTGATTGAAAGAGAACTGCAGCAGCCAGTGGTTTGCACTGATTTATTTGGTGATAATGGAGTATTAATAACTTTCAGAACTCATTTAGTGTATTGCAGGTGACATGTGATTGAATATTACTGCAGAAGCAAAGCTCCCAGAGGGTTTAATCAATACTTTTTTATGTTTTTCTATCATATTTGCCTTGTTTTATTTCCTCTGAGCATGCTCTGAACATAAAGGTAGATGGTTTATATTCAAACACAAAGGAGGGACCAGTAAACTCAATTACTCTGATTCTCAATTTCATTTCTATCCGTGATCACAGGTTCACAGGATATTCCGAGTTGGAAGGGACCCACAAGGATCATCACATCCAACTCCCAAGCGAACGCCTGGAGCCACAGGCATCACGCTCCATCCATCCCAGCCTCCCATCATCTAGACCATGTCACTGAGTTCCTCATCCAGTCTTTTCTTAAACACCTCCAGGGATGGTGACTCCACCACCTCCCTGGGCAGTCCATTCCACTGAGGGATCACTGTCTCTGTGAAAGCTCTTTCTAATATCCGGTCTAAACCTCCCCTTATGTAAAGTAACAAATTGTACTAAGGAATCTGTTAAAAATAACCACCTGCATTCCCTTTAAATAGGTTTCTGGAGTTGTTTTAATAACTTCTCTCTAGAGACACTGAAGTTTTTTTCCTATGGTACAAAATTACAGAAGGCTTAATTGCCATAAACAAGCATGTTTGCCCCTTATGCAAGTGAAAGACAATTCTGAATACAAACTATCCTCATCTCCCCCATCTTCCAGTTCTTTTTTCCAGAAACAACCCTGTTTGTACTTAATCAGGGTCAAACTCAAACGAAAAGCTCATTTTCACACCTGAAATTTCTCAGAACTTGAACACCTTACGTACACTGTACATACTGTAAGGTTCACCTAACAAATTAAATACGTATTTATTAAAGATTATTTTCTACTTGGACAACCTGCATTGTTTTACTGTGAACACTGACCATCTTATGCCCAGATACAGTCAGGATCTTACTGCAAGAAAGAAGGCTTTTTAACCTGCTGTAGGAAAAGGCTAAAATGCATCTATGTTATTTTCAGGAACTCAGAAGGCTAACTAATGCAAATGGAGAGGCAATAAATTAAATGATACGGGACTTGCCTTGTTGCTGTTAACAGTCACTTGGATAACAGTTTTTATATATAGTAAAAGAAAATATATTAAGTCTGTTTGCAACAGAAAATGAATAGAAACATTTTATTTCCCTCCACACACATAAACAGCATCAAACTAAAACCCACCCAAACCAGAATGGCATCAAAGCATTTCGATAAGAGAAATCAACTTTTTTTTTTTGCAACCAAAGTGATTCTACTACTCATCTTAAGTTATTTTGCAGTCAACAACACAAGATGACAAAATCTTTTACCCTATTGATATTGGAAAAAAAAAGGGACCAAAAAAATTATTCTTCCTGTAGCATACACAGTCAAGAAGTCAGCAACCAGCTGTAAAAACTTCTTTATACAGAACTATCACAGCAAATATCCATATTACTAGTAAGTAAAAAAAGAAGTGTAGTCCTTAATTATGAGGTTCACATGTTATAGCTTTTCAGGTTTTTTCCACCAGATGGCAGGTGAAATTTTTTGTTTCCATATTTCTATATGTTACAGCAAATCAGACTATGTATCACTACACTCAGAAGCATGTCTTTGTAAGCTTTTGGCTTCTGAACCAGTGGTAACTTAAAGTCTCAAAATTTAAAAGGCATTAACTAAAAGGTTAAGTATGCTGAACCACTCAGATTACATTACTTAGAAAAATAAAATTGAGGAAGAAAACACATATAGACCAGGTTATGATGTATTTCTGTACTGAACACACTGCAATTTCTTTTCCCTCCATAATATTTGATCACTTGGGGAATCAAATTCAGTCTCTGAAGTTCATTCCTCTTCTTTTTAATTGTTCTACCTCTCCAATATGGTTCTTAACCTTAGAAGCAAAGCAACCACAGGAAAATACCCTCTCGCTCTGAGTTTAAATGGAATTAGAAATTCAATAAAACAAGCCAGAAAACCAATTTTTGCCAAACCTAAATTCCAGGGGCTCAACACCGCAAAAATTGGTTTTCACGTGAAATATCTGTCACTGAAGACAAAAAGGGCCCAAATTCCCTCTCTTCAGAGTTAGAACCCCTCAAGGGGTGGGATCAAAGAGCTCCAACAGTGCTCGTGGAGCACCTCTCCATCAGCAGTTTAGCTCTGCACCTCCCCACTGCCCCCACTCACCAAGCTCTGGCTGTCCCAAGGAGCAAACTCCGGGCACACGAGCTGTGCACATCTCCGAACAAGAGACAGGAGCAGGTTAGATGTCTTCCAGCCATGGATGGGCCCTCAACTGACACACCCAACAGGAAACAACAGCCCAAAACCCTCGCAGGGTGAATTTTGGCTCCCCAGTAGCAGCTGTTTCACTTGGCAGCTCACCCTCACCTGTGCACAGCCCCGAGCAATTAACTTCTGCTCGCTGAGGTCAGCCACAGGTGTCAGGGTTTACCAATCATTGTTAATTGGCTGCCCCTGTTCAAGCAGCCAAAAAAAACCCCCAAAAAACAAAAAAAAGCAGTTTTACAGACTGAACGTGCCCCAGAAAAGGAATAAATGTTCATAACAAAAATGCGAGCATTACACTGAAATAGAAAGCATTTCTTGCTGTAGCAGGCCAGCATTTTTACTGAATTTTATCTCAATTCTCTACAGCTTTTCAATATTTGGCCTTTAGCTCCTCTATTCTTCTACCTAAATATTTCAAAAACAGAATTTACAGACAAAAACAGGACAAAGAATGGAAAATTACACGGCTGCTGAACCAAGCTCAGCAAGCCTAGATTTATTAGATTCTAGACAAAAAACATATCTCAAAAGTAAATGTTGATATTGATTAAAATTAAATAATTTTGCAAAACAGATTTAAGCTGTATCTAATATGGCTTAATTAGACTAATCCATAGAGTATATTTTTATCTTGATGAGAATGTATGGAATTATATTCAGAAATCCCAGAGCAAGAGGATTTAAAAGTACCTTTTGGGTTTTATGCTGTTTTATAATGTAAGTTATGTATTTGATAGTTTTATACATGTTATTATGTTCCTAACTACATCTCTCCTTCTCCTAGACCTCTGCCTTGAGCCTCATCCAAAGGGCAATGTTACCCGAAAGAGAGTGTTTGTCTGCCTAGGGTTGCCTAAACTATTAACATTTATGACCAGTTTATCTTTGAAATCATATTTTATCATGACATTCACAACGTAACCCTAGACTGACATAGAGTAAGATCAAAACAAACAAACAAGCAAAAAATAGTCCTAGTTGCAGTCTTTCAATTCTCTGGCTAAATAATGAACCATCTTGAAATGTGAAGAGTTCGCTTTTTATTTTATTTATTTGTTATTTCATTGGCACGTTCAAAAACAAATCTCATCCCTTCTACAAAGCATTTACCATCTGAGCTAGGCAGTACACTTCAAAAGCTGCCAAATTAGATGGTCCAATCTCAAAATGAAGAAAATACATCAATAACTGCACTTACTATAATCACACTTACTTCTGACTCTGGTGAAATAAAGGTGAAGGAGGAACTGGCAGAAAGGCACGACTGGTCTTTTGCCAGGCCACATTCCCTGCAAAGTCAAAAGTGAGAGAAAGTACTCAGGAAGATGGACTACTGCAATGAGATAGGGGCAGCAAGAAGAACTAGGAGCTGAGGGGCAAAGAAGGCAAAATGTTGCAATTTTAAGCTACAAACAAACTGATTACAAACCAAAAGGGAGCAAGCAGCAGCACCTGGAAATTTTGATTGGAACAGAGCAGGTCCCTTGAACAGCTTTTTCCCTGCCTTCCACGTGCAGCCCCATGTCTGCTGTTTGTGTGTAGCTGTGCTGAGCAGAGAGGGAGCGTAATGAGCTTCTCTCTAACACAGAGGGGATGAAGGTCCTGCAGCTCTTGGCCCCAGAATTCACTGACAGCTCTGGCTCAGATGAGCAGAAAGGCGTGGCTGCAGTCCCTGAGGGATCCCCCACGCAGGGCTCTGTGTGTGCCTGGTACCTGCATCCCTGCTCAGCAGCTCTTACCTGGGGCTATGTGATGCAGCTGGCTTTTTAACAAGTCTGCCAAAAATTCAAATATTCTGGTTCAGCTTTTTTTTTTTTTTTTTTAAGGCAAAGCCACATTCTGAATAAAGGAATCAGTTGCATAGGAAGCTCTGGTAGGATTAGAGTTAAGGTGATAATGGAAATAGAATTAAAACCTGTAGTGTTACAGTGATACTTAATTAAGAGTGGAAAGCAGGCCTGTTTGGATCAAACAGAATATGTTTTATTCAAGGAAAGGTTTTTAGGGAGTTTTCAAAGGAGCTGAAAGAAAACAGCTTTCTATTCAAGTTTTAAATAATGCAGTTTAGGAGATAGGCATTTTTAATCAAAAATAATAAAAATTTCCTTTTGATAAGAGAAACATTTAGAAATTATTTCTTTAAGCATGTCTTGCTTCATATTGAAGCCAAATTTGATGAAAATGTTTGCCAGGTCCAGCAACAGCAGGACTACTTTTTATATTATCAGATATGGAACTCAATGCCTTTAATCATTGTTCAAGAAAAACCTGCCAGCACATAAGCTACCGGCCCACGAGGAACGTATTATTAGCCAGCTTCATACTCTTACCTTAAAGAACTGATTACAACAAGTATAACACTTTTATTTGCTCTAGCTAAATACAAGATTTTGTTTGGTTTCAATGAACAAGTGCCTAGGACGGTAAGAACATTTACTACTAGTTGCATGGTCTATGTGTTAAGCCACTCAGATTGAAGAGAAGCCATTTTGATATAATATCACTGCTCTGTAAAACCCAAATCCAAATCATTCTGTGGAATTTTGCACAAAGCAGCACATTGCAACCTCCAAACAAGGCAGTGGGGAAGGTTCACCAAGACACTGAACAGATTCTGAGAACTGGACCATGAAAATCCACTTTAGGTCAGCAATTCATATCGGCTGTGGTAGGAAAAACAAAGTGAAACATCTGACTTTTCCAAACTCGGTATGTCTCATCTTTGAGAGGTACCTGGTGAGAGGAAGAGCTGTTGGCAAGCACAGGTCATGAAAGTCAAGTAACTCTCATATAGGTCTACAGGAGACACAAAACCATTTAGAAATAAGTAGTTTTGTTTGCTGGGTTGAAATTTGTCAGCGTAGCAGAGAGAATGCAAGAGTAACATTCAGTCTGGAAGTATGCAAAAAACTGAAAGCAAGTAGGACAGTAAACACAAACCTAAGTTGTCAAGATTTTTTTAAACTAAATATTTCCTCAGTGACATCAATGGCAACAACATACTTTCCTGGGTGTGTAGTGTTTCCTGCAGAAAGTTACAGTGTAATACAGAAAAATGATGCTGTTAATAATCCATAAAAACAAGCTCACCCCATCTAGTTGATCACTAAAGTTAACTAAGGTTTGACAACTGTTTTGTAGGTCTCAAGGAACAGGACAGACACACTTGACTGTCTCTCTTAAACAGTACAAGCAGAATTCAGAAGAGGAAGAAAACCAAAGCCGGAATAAATGAAGTTTATTCTTTTGCAGGATTTTGGTACAAGTTTTTGATCCAAAATCAGCAATTGGGCATCTTCTTTAAGAATCATAACCACATCATAAAGAATATAAATCAGAGGGAGGAACTACCTGGCAAGAATCTGCCTCATGTTAAGATATTATATTAAAAAAATAATAATCTATATTTTTCTCTCTACAACTAGAGCCCATACTTATTGAATTTCACTGGACTGAAATGTAACCTCATATAGACTAACACAAAATTCATAACATTAAATTTTATTTGGGAATACAGAAAAGTATTAAGGAAAATTCATGAGTAATCAGAAAGCCAAAGGGATGACATTGAACAAGAGTAAATGTGAAAAGTCCCATAATTTATCTCATAAGAATTGAATGCATTGTTAATCAGTCACTTTTGTTACAATGACAAAGAAAAATGGGAGCATCCTCCCAAACTAAAATCTTTGTTCAGCCTGCAGACAACTCAGCTGTCTGAATCTTTGAGTTTGATTTCAGTCCTCTCTAGAAAAGCACACTGTACAAGCCATTATGCCTCCCAATCCTGGCAAATTTAGTGCATCTATATCTATATTATGGAAAATTATTGCTGTAACGACATCAGAGAAGTTCATTAAATATATACTTATCCTTTAAGACATTGATATTGATAGCTTCAACTAAAAATTATCTTATGATTCTGTTTCATCGAAGGGCAATTCCATAATTGCCCTTTTTTGGGTTTTTTGTCGATTAAAGGATTTCATTTGCACAGACATTTCTTGAGGTTTTGTTCACTTGTTTTAAACAATGAATTTTGAATTCTTCCCATATTGTGTTTCTGCTCCTCCAATATGCAGCTTAGTAGAATTTATAAACAATTGAGGAGATATGAAGATTTTCCATGGTAAATATAGAAGTCACTGGAAATTCAGCTGTATATACCAACACTTAATTTGCTCTATGGTTTTGTGCATTGAAGATCACAGGCTGAGGCACCCAAAAAAGCGGACTAGAAGATCAGCGCCTTGTGACCTGCTTTTTCTTTGCCCATTCACTGTCATACTGTATATTACATGATGATGTCACAGGGTTTGTTTCAGAAAGGATAAAATTGTATATGAAAATGCACTTTCTTACTCTTCTCCCATTTTCTCAGAACCTTCATTCTCATTCCCCCTTCAAGCTACTAGTGCAGTATTTAATATGAATGGAGGCATACTTGGTCCATCACAGTTGTTGTATAGTAATTAGACCCCAAATGCACACAAATAGTTTCAAGGCTGCCAGCTGGCTGAAATGTTCAGTGCTTCCTTTGTAGATCCTTGGATTCTGATTTAACTCTTTTCTGTCTTAAAAATCAAAAGAGAGAACATGTTGGCAGAGGAGGATAAAGGAAGAGACCAAGTAATTCAGTGTTCCGTAGGCCTCATGGTAACTCAAACTTATAATTATATATGAAATGCAGAGTTAGTACAGCATATCTGTCAGGCTCGGTAACAAAGGTGTGGGTTTGCTTCCTCAAGATTTCTCTCTCTCTTTTTTCTTTTCCTTCTTCATCAGAATATTAATGCTCTTCATCATCATTCTTTGGAAGTGTGACACATATCAGATTTCCCATCCTTCTGAGCATATGGTCTGGAACTATTCAATAGCTGCAATATGATGATTCCGGGCTGCTGAGCGCAACTGATTGGCACATTAAACTGCTGGGAGACTCTTATCTGGGGCAGACAGGATTCTTTCCAGTGCAGTCCTAAGGGGCCCTCAGTAATGAAAAATAGTAATTCTAAGTCTTTTCCACCTGTCTGTTGCCAGGCATTTTAAAATGGAGTTTCAATAGTTTTTCATTCCCCATATCCCTTATTAAAGCAAATCAAGTGTAAGCCAGAAGAACCTGGAGAGTTTCACTAGAGACCCTGCAGTTATCAATTTAAGAATAGGTTTTTCAAAGCTTATTTAGCCTTGCCTTTAACACTGTAAAGCAGCTTAATACAGAAAAGATTTTAATACAAACAGGTATCAAATTAACTAAATACAATCGCACAATGCTTGGTTAATCTAAAAAACCCTCTTGTTTTAAAAGAGATTTTTTTCCCTTTATTATTAGATCAATACTAGTTAATATTAGATCAATAAAGAGTAAAGATAAACAATTTTTTGCATATATGTAAAATTAGAGAAATCAAAATCTAATTGAAAATATAAAATTCACCAGTTCTAAAGAGATTCCTTCACCTTCTTCAGCCTCCTCTTAGCTGTGATTATAGTGATAAGCATTCATTCTCTTGCTAGGAATAACAATGAATAAAGCATTTGTTTCTGATTCTCATTTCTTCAGCTAAGGAGGGGGAGAAAAATCAGCTCCCAGATTTGTGACTCTCTACAAAATATAGGAAGGTTCTTCTGAGAACAGCGATTGCTTGAAGAGTTACTGTAGGAATTGGATACTGATATCATGACCTAAGGACAGAGTTTTTGTGGTTGATGTAGTGGCAATTTAAATGGTTTACATGTCTAGCCTTTTAACACCATAAGATAATGCTTCATTTCCTTTTATCTATAAAACCAAAAAACCTGATTTTTTTTTCACCTCAGTGTAAGTTTTATTACGTTTAGATCCTTAAACAGTAGCTATGTTGTTCCCTTCCAGGAGATCGTGTTAAATCCTGAACAGATATTAGGATGTACAGGACTTTGCAGCAGATACACCTTCTGCAGTAGTGCCCAAAGTCAGATAAATGGAGCATCACTAAGAACTCTTAGCAATGTTCTCACTTGCTTTAGATTTTTATGCACAAAATTATCTTACTTATGTTTTCAACTTTAGTAACATTTCTTGCACTAGATGCCTCACAACACTATGCCCTAAATATTAGTTTCTGGAAGTTTATGAATTTGCCACTCTGTGTCATGGTCTTGTAGGTTAGAAAACACGGATACAGAAAGGATTTTATTGCATAGAAGTCAGTCACTCATATCACACAAATCCTTGGAAATTAGAGTTCTTACTTTTGAAACTCTAAAAAGATTCCAGAGAGAATTCCAGACTTAGGTCCTCTACACAAGTATTAGTAAAATTTGCAACTACCACCCATTCGAAGGGATTAATGTTTACCATTTTTGTTTTATTTTTGGTTTTTTTTTTTACGAACTTCTTAGAGGAGAAGCAATCACTCTATTTTAAGGCTTCTAGAAAGATACCACATGCAACCCTTATTTTCACATCGAAAGTGATATTTAAATGATACACTTGTCTTTATGCTTCCTTTAAAAACTGTGCTGACATTTGCATTATTCATGGACTAACAAATTTTTTTACTTAAAGTCTTATTTTCCTCTGGCATCACTGTTGGGTGATGTTCTTGCAATGTTATTAGTGTTCAGCTTGGTAAAACTGAATTCTTTTCAATGGTGATATATTAAAGCAGTTGGATATAGTACTAACATTTGTACAACTCTCCTGCTGGATATTTGCAAAACCGCTTATTTTCATGTTTATCTATAAAAGATAAAATCACTTATTTTGAGAACTTTATGAGTGGCTTCTTGCAGAGTAATCTGCTGTGAGAGACAGAGCTGTGGATCTCAGAATGAGAACTGCCTGACAAGGAATAACTTACAATCACGGTTGTACAGAAGGAAATGTTTATTCATTTTAGATTTCATTGTGGGTGGGTTTTTTTTCTATATAGGCTTCTCTACAAACAAGAAAGAGTCAAGAATGAGTTACATACTAGCAGTGAAGTGACCAGCAGTAAGTATGATAAGAATTTGAAGTGGATGGAAAGGAAGCTTTCAGATCCTGGGAACGAACTATTTTTTTCGGCTCTTGGGGAAGAAGCACAGAATTAACAGAATATTCTCAGTTGAAAGGGACCCACGAGGATCATTGAGCCCAACTCTTAAACGGCACCACTAACAGCAGCTATGTAATTCTATTAGACATGTTCTACTACTATTAAAGATTTAGTTCCTCTGGACCTTGGTAGGCAAGTCTTAGCTGTACATAAACTACATTAACATTTTACCCAATTTATAACATACTTCTCATGTTTAGCCACAGCTCTTGTGTCCTACTCTACATCTGGAGAAAACAGTAGTATTGGTCAGAGAAAAATTAAGTTTCAGAATTTTCAGAATTTTGTTTTGTTTTGTTTTTTCCACACAAGTACAGATGTCACATCACTAATGTAACTTAATTTTTTTCAAACATAATACAAATTAGAATGTAATGGTAATTCCATGTGTTCAAAACTTGGAATATCTATGATATATATTATATTTTTCAAGTACACTAAGCTGAAAGTGTTCACTCCTGACAGACTCGTGAGGGTTGCTGAATTGTATTTGAAAGTAAATAAAGTAACTATTTTACTGAAAGATTTTGCTGGCAGATTTGTAAAATTAGCATTATTGATTTTAATGTGTTTAATAAAAGACATCAAAAATGTGCAACAAATCACAAAACATCATATCTTTTCTTATGTGTTAAGAAAGACACTTCCATGAAGTTGTACATTATTGTTATGGTTCAATTAACATCTTTAATGAACAATGTCTTTGATTAAGTATAAAATATATTGTAATTTGGGAAGATGCTTAAAGAAAAGGAGAGCATGATGAATGAAAAAGTCCTCATCTTTTTCGACTTCTTCCCACTCAAATCTCAGATGTGCTTCTTTCCCCACCTTGAGGAGGTGTCATGTTCCCTGAATGACTTTAGAAGTATTTTTCCTCGAGTCAAGCAGCCTGCCATTAGCACAAAGTAATCCTTACTATAATGGTCTTTAATTGCCTTTAATTATTTTATATCTGAATTACCGTACACTGCAGGACATTCAAAGCCATAATAATAAAATATCTTATTACAGTGGCTTATTGCAGTACTACTGGGCTTAGGCTTCTGGGAATCATTCTAAAGTCCAACAGTGATTGTAAATCATTCTGATCTCCATGTGTAAGTCAATGGGGATATCACGTAAGAAACTGAACTTGTAAACTTTAAAACACTAATTCCTACTAGAACCAAAGGCAATAAATTCCTTCACTCATTGCACTTGGGTTAGGCTAAAACTCCAGGAGTAAGTCAAACATCAGCTATGGCACAAAATCAATGTTTTCTCTTCTCTTAAATATCCAGTATTGGTGACCCATAAAATCCCTGAAGCCAGCCCAGAATGGCAAACACCAGTCTATTAATGCCTCCGATACACATGCCACATCCTGAAATCACCACTTAAAATCCATCCTCTCAGTCTGGAGAAGTATTAGGGCAAGGTTATTTCTTGAAAGACAAAGACAAAAGACAGCCAATCCTCAACAAGATCTAAGATAGAAAAATGGTAATTAGAAAAGTTGACCATTTGCTAAAAGCAAGTAATTTTTTTTAAAAGGACAAAGTAAATAAAACATGAGGTGCTGTTATTATGAGGTTTTTCTGAAATACACACAGCACGTCGTGTTTCCAAGGGCTGGGAATGCTGAGCAGCAACACGTAACTCCATACAGGAGAAAGCTGTAGCCCAGGACTTGGATCACCCCACTCTGGCTGCGCCACTGCAACAGCAGAGATGAGGAAACAGTTCTGATTTGTGTCACAAATCAGCTGCCAAGTCACATCAGCTGCCAGTATGTTCTGCTTTGCTAAGCCATGATTAAGGCTTCGAATCTGTACAGACTTAAGCAACCCTTAAACTTGCCAGAGCAGCAGGACTAGGAAGCAGGCAGCACTACCACATCACAGAGCTAAAGACAGCCCCACCTCTGCCGCTACCAACCCTCCCCTCGTTTTTTTTCCCATTATTTGTTATGAAGCTTACACATTGCAAGACACACTGCACTTCAAAATGACATCACAGCTACTTCTACCCTGAAAAATGTCAGAATGGTCTCTCATAAGGTAACAAATAGAATTAAAGTACAGCAAAAGCTAAAGACAGTGTTTTACAGGAACTTCACTGGAAAACAAGACAGACATGGGAGTCTCAAGAGAGAGTACGAGACATAATATCAAATAACTGTCCAGTGGTTTCAGATCTTCAGATAATATTTGAAGTGACACTACAGAAAATAAATCAATAAAACACTGATTTCAAAGCATTTTTTATGAATCTTGAATGAATTTACTAAACCTTTGTCTTACTCATCCTTGGGATCATTCTTTTCCTGTCATAAGCTACCTCAGGCAAATGTCAAAAAACTGCAACTCTCTCCATCACAGACTAGTTTTACCATCAAATCTGTTCTGTTCAGATGTAACAGAGCCATTCTGTCAATATTGTGTGATAAAATGTGCTCTCAGAAAGGCCAATCTTTTCATTTTATTGTGTTTTATTTTGTCTTTCATTAATAGTGTGTATTAAAAATCACTTATGGAGAAGAGAAGCAAACATAGACTTCGCTCTTTGGAAGACAAAATGTTTGTTAAATTTCTTGGCATAGGCCTACCAAACCAGCACAGCTGAGACTGATAAATAAGAGTTTGATTAGCATTCAAATTATAACTTGTCCATTTCTCTTCATAATGACAGCTTGACTGAGATTGTGTTTGTCCATTTTCAGAGATGAATAACTGTGGCATTTAGTAAAGAAGTGAGAAAACCATGTTTGGTTTTTAATTTGCTTTAATGACTTTCTTGGCTATGGTTATTTGAAGAAGAAACTAGCCAGCTGCCTTTAGTTCCCCTTCTGTTAGATTATGATCTCTCTCAAAACAATACTTGAAAACAGTTCATCTGAACAAAATTCAGAAAGGGCTACAAAGCAGCTGAAAGACAAAATGAAATTGTGTCAGTATGACTGAGCTAAATCCAGCAGAATGATTTATGCTAAAAAACCTGGAGAAAACAATTTGTCCTCAAATTTCCCTATAAATAATTTGATTTACCATTTCCAAACACACTATAGCATTAGGCTCTTCTTTTCCCCTGTCCTGAGGCATGTAGTGTTGTCAGACAAATTTTCAGGCATGCATTACATTATGCAACCACAACCCACAGGGAAAAACGAGGGAACTGCTTTATGCTGTAGTTCAGGGACACACCCTGCACACTTGTACAACCATGTGCGTGAGTTCATGTGATTCATGACTCTGTGACTGCTCAGTGTCTATCAGCTCAGATGCAGGTCAAAAAGTATGTTTCTTAAAAGTGCTCTGCACATTAACCATTCTGTGACAGATCCATTTTTGTAGAGACACGCAGTAAGGTGGTAGGCCATCCATGATGGTTCCCTTAAAACATTCTATCTCTTTTCCTCAACCAATGAAGCAATATTTCTACAAGTATCGGTCTCTCACTTTCCACAGGACATACAGTACTCTAACAGTTATACCCATAATCTTGTTGCATCTGGTGAAGAAGTAGAAGGAGGAGCATTTTATGACTAAGGAACACCAAAAGATGCATTTACAAAAGAATCGGTAAGAGATTTTTTAACAGTTTCTAGACTGTGTATGCTAAGCAGAACAGAAGTCACCAATTTTGTTGGCCTTCATACAAAATGTTTTAGACAATTTGCTAGCTATCACCAAAAGTACGAATCAGAGGATACTTCAAAACTGTTCTTCAATGTCCTTATCCCTTCCACAAGCCTCCATACTTTATTCATTGAATTATACAGTATGGATTTTTACTCACCTGTGTTACATATTCAGTATTAAATACCAACATAATTCAAGATAAATTTCTCAAATGCACTTAAAAACGAACCCGTTTAAAAGCGTTTAACTAGTTTGTCAAATGACTCACTGGAACTGTTGCATTCTACAATGTGCTGTTTAAAAGGGGAGTGAAATATTGCAAAACGAAAGGTCAAAGAGAGGAAGCCAATAATCTCATCAAGTAACTCAAAGTGTTTTCTCGTTCATTATGCAGAGCAGTTAGTGCATCATGCAAAATAAGGTTTATACAAACATTACACTATCCAAAGACCACACTTATAAGCATAAGGTAATGGCCATCCTTAACTGTAATATTCCTATTGTACAGCTATAGAAAATCATATCCTAGTGAAAAATCCAAAATTACACAGAATGTCAGCTCCTGGGCATCCGAAAATTTCATCTTGCTAAAAATCCAGGAAAGAATCTCTGTGCTGAGCTATGAAATATTCTTAAGTATGATAATTAATTGAAATTAAAAACTCCCATGTGGCACGAGATTCACATTAGAGTAGTAAAAGCAAACAAGTTTCCTAGTCAATGGAGTATTTGTTTTACCTTCACGTAAAATGCATTAATAAAAAAGCAGTTCGGATGGTTCCAAAAGCACATACTTTATACAGTTTTAACCTTTGTAATGTGAGTCAAAATACCCTGACTATTGAAAGTACAAAACCAAACTCTTTTTATTCTAATGGAAATACCCAACCCAAACATAAGAAAACAACAACAATAAAAAATAATTTTGAGTAGCAGAGGTCACTGCTCGGACTGAATACTGGCTGGTTTTACACAAATTCCTGACTTAGCAGGAATTGTTAGTAAGTGTACCTTATATGATTGGTGTCAATGTGCCAGAATTCAGCACAAGTTCAGAGGCCCATTCACTGTATGGCTTTCATTGTGAGCGAAGTATTATATCCAAAAGCAAAAGTCCTCTATTCATGCAATGCAACATCATAAGAAGATCTCAGGACTGATTTTTTTTTTAATTACATTTATGTAATAAAATTGAATCTGATACGTAATCAGCAAGTTCTGGAGATTTGGAGGGAATGGGTGATTTCCAAAAAACTCACTTCCAGATTTCATTTTACTATTGAATTTCATATGTCCATGTATGCACCCAGAAACAAAACTGCTTTCCAGCTATGAGGCCTTTGAATACGTCCGTACAGAATATTTGTTATTTGCACATTTCAACTGATCATTTCTTCTTTTTACATCTTTTTTACGTATTCACACTTCATTAGCATTTTCTATCTCTCCACAGTTGTGACAGTATTGGCTGCAAATTAATACTCTGAATAGTTGCCTGAATACTCTTCCCTTCTGCGAGCTACAACTAATTTTTCATGCAATCTGTTAATGCTTCATAATTATCTTATCTCACCAACTGTGTGACACAGCAACAATTCTTACTGCTATTGGTATGGATGAGGTATTTTTCCCCCTACAAAAGCAGAAGATATGGAATACTTGCTGCTCCCAGCAGGCTGCTATGTATGGATAGAGATGCCTTGAATATCTGCGGATGTTTTCATGTGACAAAGACTTTTCTACAAACTTAGAAATTTGTAAATGATGAATACCTAATGAGGATGTCATGGTGGTAGATAAGAGTCATAGTGAAGACATTGAAACAACAGCTGTCAACTGTTCTTCCAGCTGAGCTTTGTTTATAAAGTTTCCCAGTGTGAGGAAAAGCCCAACTTTACCAGCGTAGCCCAAAGCAGAATAAGCCCCTTGTACTCAAGTGAAGTAACAACACAAGCCCGAGTCAGCATTCAGACACAACAGAACCCCTGTGCCCCTGCTCAGGTGGCCGTGCTGGAGGTGTTGCTTTGGGAGGGGGAGTGGGGTGACTGTTCTGCAGTGCCCAAGTCTGGGGATTCCCACAGCACCTGCTTAGATGGAGCTGAAGTTAAACACAGCTCAACAGTTCTGTTTAGTACAGATTTCAATATTGAATTTTAAATATGGCTTTTCCTTGAGAAACAAGACAAAATGTATTTACTGCAGGTGCTCTGCTTGTAATCCCACCTGGCCTATTCTGATGGAAAATCATTATGCTTTATGGGTTTTTTGGCATTTTTTGTCCATGGTTCAAAAAAGTGGTGCAGCAGAACTTAATGAAAGACACTGAAACTATGTGCCCTTGACATGAGGTGACCTCACTGCTGTTTACAACTACCTGAAGGGCAGTTGTAGTCAGGTGGGTGTAAATCCCTTCTTTCAGGCTGCCAGCCTGGACATGGCCTTAAGCTGTGCCAGGGGAGGTTTAGGCTGGATGTTAGGAAGAGCTTTTTCACAGAGAGAGTGGAATAGTCTGCCCAGGAAGGTGGTGGAGTCACCATCCCTGGAAGTGTTTATGAAAGGATTGGATGAAGAACTCAGTGACATGGCCTAGATGATGGAAGGCTTGGACGGATGGAGTGTGGTGCCCATGGCTCCAGGGTTGTGGGTTCGATCTCTGGGTGGGCGTTCGCTTGGGAGTTGGACTAGATGATCCTGTGGGTCCCTTCCAACTCAGAATAACCTGTGAACCTGTGATATAGTGCCATGGCAGTGCTGGGTCTTGGATTAGATGTCACTGGAATCCTCAATCGTTGCTTGGTGCTATGCATTCACGTTTTAGTAATACTGGAGTTATTTTTCTCCTTTTCTCTCACTTTCATTTTGAATCTCCTTGGTAAACAGAATCTATAGATGAGGGGACAATTCAATTCAATGTGTTTGATGAGTGCAGACAGCTCCACAGTAACACTTGGGCATCTTTACATTTTGTAATTGAGAAGTGTCAGGATTTGGATCAGAAAAATCCTTTCTCTTGACTCACTCCAATGTTCCCTTTCAAAATATGATGTGCAACTGTGGCTTCTATTTCTTAGGTTCTCCAAGGCAAGAGGAAATATATGAAAATAGAGGGTAAGTAGTACTATAAAAAAAATAAGTAAAAAAATCACTTGCTGAATACTCTTACTGAGATAACTTTCTGTTTTCTTCAAGATCCTCCCTCCTCTGATCACTTTTTACAAACTATTGTTAAGATTTTCCTTTGCTTTTGCAAATGATGAGTTGTATCTAAAGCCATTAATAAACAACAATATACATATAAATTGCATTACATAGTCAGAGACAAGTGCACCTTGACATGAACTTATTAGCAATACAGAATTCTCATCACACCAGTTACAATTCAATTTTCACCTGCCTCAGGAGATATTGGCATTAATGTTACTTACTGCTCAAAAGCACTCCCTGGGTATAAAAATACTCATTATTTGCATTACCTCAACCCTTTGGATGTGATCATTCTTAATATGAAGAGTTTATGAAATCATATGGATTTTAATAGAAACTGGGGATAGTAAAACTAGGACCAGACTTTTTTAACCCAGAATAAATGTTTTTGACCCATAATTTTGTACACTTACTGGTGTGGTTGACAAAACACAAGAAATCATAATCTGGACACTTCATAAACTCTAAAATGAGTGTGTCTTAAAGACTCCCACCCCACAACAAAAAACAACCAAACACAAAAGCTCCTACAACGTTTTTCATCCAAATATATTAAAGTCCATTTACAGAAGCCCAATTATCCAAAGTTCACAACTGGGAGAAGAAGTAATAAAGATAAGTTAGTTTGGACAAAGAATATGTACATTTTACACAGAACAGTTAAGAAAACACTTGGACTTGGTTTTGTAATAGAAGTAGACCTCCATGTACTATTATTTTGACACAAAAGATTTTAGATAAGACATCCTGGAGAAGCAGTACCTTTCTGGCACCATTAAAATCTTTATTGTCTTCTTTTATCTTAGGTTAGACATCATTCAACATTCCTTTATTCACTTCTTATGTGTTTATTAATTTCTTTCCCGGGTTCTGTCTTGATTATATTTAAATCCTTACGACTCCTAGTCATAGAAATTGAATTGTCTAATTACACCACAGTTTATTGGGTTTCACATTATGTATAATCCAACTACCGCTATCTTTGTTTCCACTGCAGTGAGAGAATGAATTTAAACACCTGGAAAGTAATTTTCATTTAGAATGAAGCTCAATGCAGTTGATGATCCAGTTCAAAACATTGTTTGTTGTGGGGTGGGAGAGCCACAACAGAATCCATCATTATCTTATTAATGAGAAAGAAACTAAGCAGGTGTTGAATACTTACTGGACTTAAAAGGGGAAATGTAATGAGTGGCCACCAGGTGTAAAATCCTATTTTGCAGCACCAATTTAATCTCTCCCAAAAGGGGAAAGAAAAACTTGAGAAAGGTATCATTAGAAATCGGTATATTAAAGTTGCATGATTGATTTTTGATGGTTTTTAAGTCCAGTTCCTAGTATGAAATTTGAGTGATAGAAAAACAGACATATAATGACTACTATCGAGACAAAAAAAGTATTAGGAATCTTGTACTACTAATAATAACATATTAAGAGTTCAGATACTGCTATCTTTGAAACAGTCATTAAGAAATAGTTAAGCCTTCTTTAGGTAGATTTGAAAAAGATTCAGCAGGTGACAAGCAGCTTGTTAACAAGAGCTGCTATTCATATGTTTTGCATTTCAGTACAAAACAAAAGGGCAGAAAAGCCGTGAAGCCTCAGCAGTGACACATCTGTCCTGACCAGTCCATACAGGTCACCAAAGCCCCAGCCAGTGGAGCCCTTCAAGTGTCAGCCAGGCCTTAGACTCAGAAACAGCCTCGTTAGTGAGGCCAAAGGCTGGGAGAGAACTGTTGGGTTCACTTCACACGCCAGGGATCAGGGCAGGGGCAGGTGTGTGGGGAGGATTAAGCCTGTTCAGGTTTGTGAACGAGGCTGTGAAGTCTGTCAAGGAGAATTAAAAGCATTTCTTCTTTACCTTGTCAGGTCACCTCTTCTCTTGATTATAGGAAAGATAATCCAGGAACACCAATCTGCTGCATTCCAATTAGAATAAAGGTTTACTTATTTTCGCTGCCTTAGAAGAGCCAGCCAAGGTCCCTCACACGGCATTTTTTTAAATGGCACCTCTATCGTACCACGCACACTCCACATGCAGTACTTCCATTTGCCTACCCACTCTGTGCCCAGATGTGGCTGTCAGCAATTTACATTTGGAAATAGCAGTGAGTTTACAGCAATACACACAACTTGTTTACCCAAGTTCAACAGGGTAAGCTACGAGTAAGGCAATGGGAAGACTGTTGTGTCCCCACTGAGGGGATATGCAGGGAGAAGGATTATTCTTTACTTCAGAAAAGAAACATAGGATTTTTTCATCACACAGGAAGCCTCACCTGTCATTCCTTGTCCCATCTAAGGTGTGGAGTTTAATTTTAAAGGGAAAGAATCCACAAATCCTTCCTGGTGATCGCAAGACATTACGGCAGTTTGTATGCAAAGAGTGTCTTTGTTGTAGTGCATTTTAAGAGACCCAGATCCCTGACTTTCCATCTGTCAGGAATAAAGAGTGTGTATAGGTGCTAGTTTCAGGGGAATTCAAGATTCGGTAGAATTCATCTTAAAACAGGTGGCATTGTTAGGCTGTGGAGCAGTTTGCTAATTTAAGAGACCCGTAACCTAGCTAGAACTCATTAGATTCCAACAGCGATGAACAGGGTCCTCTGGGCTCATATTGGGCTTAACCTTCCAAATAGAATAAAGGAAAAACACTAAGCTCAGAGCTTGCACTGAAGTTATTGTTATCTAATACCATCAGCAGGATTTTATAGGGAAAGGAGAGCAACAGTACTAATGTGCTGCCATAAAACATGATTTCAGTTTGAATATTTGCCATGTTTGAGTGAAATTTTCACTCTGGCTTCCGCAGACAAAATGAAATTTATTTTTTAATGATTAAACTAAAAACATTGCTCCGAGTAAAAAAGGATTTAACAAAAAATGGGTTAGCAAGTATAGTTTGTTTCTGAGTTTTCTTCCTGTATTTAGTAAAATATATGCATAGCACTGAAAATGTTGTCTCTTGACAATAAAATACAGTAACAAGGTAAACATTAAAAAGGATTAATGATCCAAAAGCATCACAGTTTCATGAGTTAATCATTAGTGACAAGTACAATGTATTGACCAGTAAAATGCCCCAAGGTTTCATATTCAATCCAAATTTTAATGTATTTATTAATGGCAGTGCAGATGAACAACAAAGCAGCAGTATTTGCACATAACAGATCCAATTCAGGGAAAACTATGATGAATTCTGGGGGAATTCTGCCACATTGAGTGAATAGGCAATGGTCAAAGAAGTGTAAATGGAAGGAAATATTTTAAAATATTTGCACTCCTTATAGGTTTGGACCGGGCTATTGTAACATAGGAAGCTCAGTGAGAGTCTCTGTTCACACTGTTATCCATTAAGATGCATTAGGTATGAGTGGAAGGTGCGCAATACATTCTAATCCAGCCTCCTCTAGAATATGCTGCACTAAAGAAGGACAATAAAAGCAATACAAGCATAGAGAAACTTTCACACAAAGAGAGATTGTAAGACTCAGACAGTTTATCTTGGTAAAGAAACAAATAACAAAGGACATGAAAAGGACATATTCCAAACTAAAATGACAGGGAAGATAGATTTGACATTACCGTTCCACACACATCATAAAGTGAGAGTAAAAGGAAAGCTAATGAAAATGAAAGATGGTAGAATTGAAATCAATAAATAAATGCTTTCACTGTTCACAATTACCTTATGAAACTCCCTGACACTCGATACTAGAAATGCAAAGATATGCATATAGGAGTCTATCCTATGTCACAGGTTCACAGGATATTCTGAGTTGGAATGGACCCACAAGGATCATCAAGTCCAACTCCCAAGTGAATCCACAACCCTGGAGCCATGGGCACCACAGTCCACCCATCTGAGCCTCCCATTATCTAGACCATGTCACTGAGTTCCTCATCCAGTCTTTTCTTAAACACCTCCAGGGATGGTGACTCCACCACCTCCCTGGGCAGACCATTCCGCTGAGGGATCACTCTCTCTGTGAAAAAACTCTTCCTAACACTCAGTCTAAACCTCCCCTGTCTGTAGGGGGATCGGGATTGGACATTTAGACATGTATAGTGAAGATATCCAGAATTACAATGATAGAAAAGAACAACAAACCATGTATCTCATCCTCTAGGGTTAAGTTGATATCTAAGTAGAGTGGTTTAAAATTTGACCTCAGGGAAGAAAAAGGAGTTGAAAACATTATTTTACATGTATCTGCTTTGCAGTTTCCAAAGTGTCTGCTGTAAGCCACTATCAGAAGACAAATTCTGAGTAAGATGGACCACATTCAGTCCAGGAATTCATGTCATGATGAGCTTTCCCAAACAAATTATAATTTTATAAATTTTTAAACACCATATTGTTCAGTTGCTCCTCCATCAGACATTTTCTGTATCAGAAATTACTCCAGAGAGGAGCTAGAATATCTGGACCTGCCAGACTCAGAAGGCAAAACAGGGAGGCTTTGCTGCTTATGGTTTTGCAGACCTGTTTAGGCCTGTATAGCTATGTTTATCCTACTGTCTATCTGGGCTGTCTAAAAACTGTCTTAACATATACTCTGATTCTTCTGCAAATAGGTACGTAATATAACACTCACAGGCAGAGGTCTGAAGTTAGAAAATTGAAAGATGCCAAGCTGGGAAGCTTTGCACTATAATTATAAATTACACATGCCAAAACCCACAATCATGTATATCAAGTGAGCTTAAAGTTACTCATTAAAGCAAACAACAGAACAGGTTCTATTTACTGATTCTGATTGTTTCCCTTGGCTAACAAATTCAAATCAAGAAGACTGAAGGGACTTTGCTGTTGTTGTTTTGATCCATTATAAAAATAATCACAAATCCCCACTCCCCTTAAGCAATCTCAGAAATGAGAAGATACAAATTTCCTGTATCTTTTATGTTTCCACAGTTCACTTGCCACTTACAAGGCCACTTTCTTTTTTTCTTTTTTTTTTTTTTTTAACACTGTGGTATAATACAGAGGAAAATGCGACTGCAGAAAAAAGTAAGACTAATAACCCCACTGTCTGGTGCCTGAAATTACTCTCAAAGAGAAAAGGCTTTCACTGGAAACACATAATTTCAAATGCCTTCAAATTCCAAAGGAACTTTGGCTATCATCTACACAACAATAATGTTATCATCTTTACCTACATCTCCTGGATATTCTTGTATTTCCAACTGCTTTCTCTTTCAGCAAAAGGCAACAGATTAAGAAAAAACCCTGACACCCCCAAAACACCCAAGCCCCTCAATCTTCTTTGCCAGGTTCAAAAATGACCCAATCTAACAATGACTTCTATAAGGGTGTTTTATGATGTCAAGGGAGCAGTGAGATTATGATCTCCTCTTTCATAGCAACCATAGATCCATCAAAAATGGGTGAGCCCAACTTTTCCACTTGCACACAGACTAGCATAATTTCTTGTACTCTCAGGGAATAACTAAACCCAGCCTGTTTCTTGTAAAGAACTTCAAAGTGAATGCTGCCTACTCAAATTAAAATCTCACTTTCCCAGAACAGTATGATTTGTCACCTGGCTGTTGCAAGAAGGTTTAAGCAGGAGAAAACCAGCTCTCCAACAAAAACAGTGTTTTTGAAATGGTCCCAAAATCCATACTGCATTAGGGGTTTCAAGTGGCAAAAGCTGAATTCACAGTTTTCAATTAATTTCACTTTCAGAAAAATAAATGTGACTACAGAGGTGAATTATCACAGAGCACAATCAAAATTGAGCTTGGCATCTTGGTTGATAGAGCTTCCGTTTATTAGTGCAGAACCAAACTTTAACAGCAGCATGTTTGGGATGGATAGTTATCATTATCCATTCAACTGGACACAAAATAATTTGTTACAGCCACTTGGTTTTATCATTACTTGATATTGAAAACTGACAAGCATCATAACTCACTGGCATTTTGAAATCTCTTAATACTTTGATCCTTCAGAAGATTTGTTTTCAGTAAGTAATCTAGGTCTGCCCTGCTAGGCTTATAGTAATTAGTTTCCTAAGTGCATATACTACCTCAATGTGTCTTATGGCAAGAATGAAAATGATGAAAAGGCCCTGTCATGGTTCAAACTAATAGTTTCTCCAACCTCTTTGTGAATTCTCCAAGCATATCCTCCTCAGCTGCTACACTTCAAGGCTTTTATCTCAAGTAAATCACATGAAGCTTTCAGACCAGAAAATGTCCTACTGATTAACCGTTCTTATCATGAGGGCAGTTCTCTAACCTTATTTATTTTTTTTCTTTTCCCGTCTACTCCCTCCTCCGCATGCTGTATTTTGCCCTCCTTCATTACTGGTACAGTATTGCTCAGACAATGTGTCCCTGATTCCCTCTGTCCCTGGATTCTGTGCTGCCAGAATGTGCTCTGTCCCTCGGCCCTCTCCCTGCCTTTCCTAGTCACTGACTCCTGTCTCTTCTTCCTCTGCTGTCCTGTGATCTGCCTGATTTGACCTCTTTAGTGTACCTGCAGGCTCAAATGCTGCCCATTCCTGCCTTAATGTTGCCTCTCATTCTCTGCTGACAAATCTCCCTTGTGGCACCAAGGAGGGACTGAATACGGGAACTGTTCCAGCAAGAAACTGGAAACTCTTTTACCAGCTGGATCAATTCCTTGATGCAACACACCAGTTACATGAATATGAAAGCTGAGAATAAAAATTGGTTCTGCTTAGAGCAGAATAAATTGCTGTTGTCAAATGAGATACCACAGCCCTGGTGTCTTTCATCTTAGCATTTAAAACAAGGCAGCCCTGGATAAACCTGCCTTGGTCCCAATTCCTGGAGGACGTAATTTTTAAACAAAGTTCTTTGTCCTCTATATGCACTTAATTGGACTTTCAAATTGTAAAACTCCCATGTAAAGCCATAGAAGGCTAAGGAAAGTACTATTTTATGAGAGCTGATAGTCAGACAGATCCTTCCCTTTCTGGAGTCACTACAATTACACTAGAACTACCCTGCATTCCATAAATACCTAATCATTCAGAGAAGTGCAAAAAGTTCGGATTATTCGTAACTTCACTTAAAATTCATTACATACAGATTAAAATCTAAGGAAGACATGGAACAGACTGTCATCTTAGAACTTATATTTTCCTCCCATTTTGAATTCAAACAGCTGTGACAACCCAGAGCTCACTTGCTATACTGCCAGGAAGATCCCCAAGTTTGTGATATCATCTGTTTTGGATGCTACTTCCCTCTAGTGTGCTGTCCTTGTAAAGCCTCAATGATGCCAAAAAGTCATAATCCTTAACATTTACTCAAAAACGAAAACAGCTGCAAAGCCATTGAGTCTTTAAAGCACAACACCTTGCAACATCATCTTATCTCTTTGCGGAGTGCAACCAGAATTTGGCTCAGCATCTTTTCCACCTTCCAAGAACAGCCAGCGTACCTAAATATGATAGAGCAGCCATGAAGCTCAGCAGAAACTTAACAACACAAGTCACTCACATGATGCTACAGAAAACTCTGACTAATGTATCATCTAGGACTTGTAGAGAAGGTGATCAGTAATGGGTAACTGATTATTCCTTGAATCCAGTAATCAGACATTTGTAATAAAGCACTTTGTCAAAGACAATTTAAGAAGCGCGTCAGAATTTGCTACAGTCTTGCTCAAAAGGGGTGACTGTTTTGCGTGAATTTTCCACCAGCCTGCAGTTAATTTACAAGTCTGCAGTAAACTAACACAATCATTTTGAGCATCATTTGAATCAATGTAACACATTTATCTTGCTGACAATCTGACTTTTGCCTAAATCGTAAGTAACTGACAATAAGCATTCAAGCAAAGATTTTTTCTGTCATTTCAAAGCAAAATTTGGCTTCTGCTCTTCCTCTGACTATTATGGGTATTATGGGGTACACTTTCAGAAAGAGTTATTTAAACTGAGCATTCTAGGCCCTCATTCACATGCAAAAAAAGAGCATTAAACTTTCATCTCAGACTATTGTCAAAATTGTTTGAGGAAAAAATTGGGGTTTTTTCTCTCAAGTTTCAAAATCAACTGTTAACTCACTATATGAACCCGCCATTGGGCCATAAGAGAGGGGAGAGACATGGAATGCATAACCAAAATGAATAGTCCATGTTTTTTCCTGTCTTCAAATACTTCCCTAAGCAGAGATGACATTCTCTTAAAGTATATTATCAACTGCCCATAATGGCCAACTGTCAAGCAGCTAAACTGATACAGATTAATTTCTTCCACAGGAAACTTTTACATTCCCTGAAGAGAAGTCCCAGGACTTCTCTTTAGCAGCCCCTTTCACTGTCTCATCAGTCAACCAGCTGCATCTGCCAACAGCAACTCTTGGAGCAGGAAAGGAGCTGTGCAGCTGTACAGTTTTGTAGCCTGGAGAGAATTAAACAACTTTAAGTAAACAAGTTTGATAACCATTAACATTACAGCAACTAGACAGATGCTAAAATGTTAATAGCAAGTAGGTAGAAATTAACTGTACGTATACACATCTATTCTTTTACTATTGATATATAACTTGAATTTCCAGGGTCCCTGAGAAATCTGGGAACCCCAAAGTATGAGTGCATGCATTAACAAAAAAATATTAAGCCAGCCTGGAACGCATTAACAAAAAAATATTAAGCCAGCCTGGAACCATTTTTGGAGTATTTCAGTAAGAATCTGTGTGCAAAATGAATATAAATATGTCTCTGAAGAAAAAACATGATGGTATTCTGAGAACCGTTGATTCACGTGGCGAACAGGTGGTTGATTCACGTGGTGAAGCAAATGTATTGGGGTATCTTTCAAACAGTTAAGGGCACAGATCACACAATGAAGTAAAAATTCTTCACTGTATCAAAATATTCATAAACTGGGAGAGAATGAAGGCTGTTCTTTCTTTCCTTTCCAGTTCTGTGTGTCCATTAGTCTAGTGGAGTGAACAACTCTATTTCTAGATTCATTACTCATGCAATCTTCTGTACTACAGAGACAGGTGTAATCACTTTATCTTTTCAAACCACTTTTCCTTACTCATCTTTTGGGTGTAGTTAAGACAGCTCCACCATCTTATCACATAAAGTGAGCTCCCACTCCTTTCCATTTTGGCCATTTATTCTCATTTCTGAGATCAAGCTCACTGCCACTTTACAGAAATGGTCCAAGTTACACATAAACCTTTAAAAACAACAGCAGAAATTAAAAGGAAAAAAGAATAAAAAGGGGAGGAAATGCACAGTTACATAGTGAGTGTTCAGGGAAAAAGAGAAATGTTTCAGGCAATTTTGTGGCTGAAATCAAATGCACCCAATAAGTATAATAATTCTTTCAGGTAGTGACAATACTGGTTTAAACCATCTCTGGTATAATGTGGCCTTACTCACCCATGGGAGTCCTAGGTACTGTAATGCAAATAATTACAAACTAAAAGCAAATTCACTGTTTAAATCTTCAGGATTTCTTTCCTGTGAGGTTCCTTTTACTTCAGTTGTTTCACCAGCAATAATCTAGGACTAATGAATCCCTAACTTACTTTTAGCAAACTATCAGAAATTGCTTGTTACACATTGAATACTGAAAACATTGATTTATAGAACACAAACCATAACACAATAGACCTATGTAAACAGGTGTATTAATTTTTTTGGGGAAAAAATCTTTTTCCCTTTCCTGTTAAAGCCCCAAGTTGTGTTGGGGTCATGTCTGCAGATATGTAGTATATGAAACTAGCTCTGTAATGACAGAAACTCTTCAAAATCATTATACCTTACTTCCCATGCCTGTATTTTAAGTGCTATAGCATTATCAAAATTTTCATGTTTTTTCTTCACATCGGTTTCTAATAAAGAACCATGCTCAGACTTGTAATTGTAATGAATGTACAGATGTCCATCTGTCTCCTTTTTTTATCCATTCAAAGTGTTTTCAGCCTGTGGTTGTGCCTGAGGCAAAGTTACATCGTCTTGACACAAAGAAATACCAAGTCTTGCTTCAGAGATTTCCCTTGCTTGAAAGCAGAAGTACTGTAAGAGCTCCATGGTGTTATAATTAAAATTATATCAATTAGTTATACAGTCAACTAAGAGAAAATGACTGTTCAGAATTATTTTCATCCATATAACAAATCTTTCATTGTTCATCTGCAGTGTTCCTTGCAGAAAAATTGTACCAAATGTGTTTTATATGCCCCCAAGGATTACTAATCTATCAATCTTACATGCTATTTGTTATTTATATATTTAACAAACATTTGAAAAGGCATCAATTGAGATGTAGATTTTCTGACCACAGCTTTGGGCAGCTGGATACCATGTCTCTCTCCAGAAATGCTAATATCAGTTTAATGAGAGTCATGAAATTGAAATTTTAATTAAAGAATGCTTCTTTTCATTATTTGATCCTTTTTGGTATTTCTACAAATGTGGAATATAATATTAAACATTGTAATTAAAGAAATAATTAAGCACTGCAGGCTGGTATCACAAACAGTTAAGGCAATTTCAAGCTTTTACCACCATGTCACATCAGGAAACTCCTTCCCTCATGCAAAATTTGTGCAAAAAAATCACCATCTCTTTAAGTCATTTAAAATGAGTAAGATGTATTAACAAGAAAATGTTTTATCTTGTTGAGTAGAAGAATAAAATTATTCCTGAATAATATAAATCTGAAAATCACTTCTACTTGGACAAACAAGAGAAACAAGTTGCCTTTCATGGACAGCTTTATTTTATTTTAATTAAACAACAGACTCAACCCACTGCAAATAATTGTGGTGTTAATCTCACCACACTAATTTGAGCAGAAATGGAAGAAAAACTGGTCAATGTTAATCAAGTGCTTTGGAAACAGAGAGTACTTAATGACAGACTTGTATAATTGATGAAGCACAAAACGAGATAATTGTGAGATGTTTGTCCTAGAGGGCACAAAGTTTGTAATTACATGTAAAAAGTTTCATTATACCCTTACATTAAGTCCTTTTCATGTACGAGCATGGGATGCTCATAGAAAAACTCACCAAGGGAGGAGCTGGGCAGTTGTATCAGCTGTACAAAACTGTGCTGACTTTATTGTGCTGATGAAGGCCTTAATCAACACACTTGCACCTTAGGCAATCTTCTGTAAACTATATCAATAAACCAAAAGAAGAATGTTTAAAAATTTCCACATATTTACTTTGTTTATAGTATGTACACTAAGTATGTAAATTGAAGGGATGATTATTTAAACTTAACTTGGAAAACTCTACAAATCATTGTATTTACTTTTTCCTTTACAATGAGCTGTACCACTACTGCCAAAATAATGATAAAAGCTTAGAGCACCCTGTAGAAAACAGCAACCTAGAGACAGTATTTTCACAGGAAGGTAAATTACTTGGATTATCTGATGGATGATACAGTCTGACATTATCGGAAGCACAAAAGTAGAAAATTTAGAGATGGTCTAAAAACTCGGGCTTGTAGGAAAAATTTTCCCCATGAGAGTAATGGAGCCCTTCTCCTGTCATTAAGAGGGTTTGATCAGACTCCTCACTTACGGATCCTTGGCAACACTGAGGGGGTGTTTGCCCTGTTTTCAGCTTCTGTACTCATAGGTCAAGCTAGGCCGTAAGAAATCCTTAGATTTTTATTTCATGAATGAAACATGGATTTGGAACAATTTTCCTAATACAAAATCAGAATGCACTCTTCCTTTCAATTGTCATATTTTGTTTTCCAATGTCTTATAAT